>AWOL01S0062208.1:44330-180990 GCA_000715115.1 Nicotiana otophora
TATATTACCGAGGCGTTCGGCCCGATCCAAAGAAATAAGAAAACTCTTCGGACTACGAGTGACAACACGAACGAGTTATGCTGAGGTTGTACGACCCAATCCATAATAATCGTGTACATATATTACCGAGATTGTACGACCCTATCCATGCATGCATCCCATTATATATATATATATATATATATATATATATATATTTTGCCGAGAAGTTCGGCCCGATCCACAGAAATAGGGAAACTCTTCGGACTACGAATTTCGTATTTACAACTCCGAGGTAAGCCTATGAAAGAATATAATTTCCGTCAGTAATTAAATATCCTTCCAACTCTCTAAGTAATGAAGCTCGATTAAACATAATCTTTAACCAAGTTTTATTTTTTAATACAAGCAATTAAACTAGCAAGTTGAGTCCAAATAGTGCAAGTAATAGCATAATAAAAGCCTATGTCTGCCCGGACATAACATGAATTTTTTGCTACGCACGGACTCTCATCACTTCGTGCATACGTAGCACCCACAATTAGTAGCAAATAACAATTTAAACAACTATGGGGTTAATTCCCTCTTACAAGGTTAGGCAAGAGATTTACCTCGTTTTCAAGTCCACTTGGTCCACAAATTACTCTAAAAGCCTCAAGTCGGTCCCGAACAATCGGAAACTAGCCAAAGGTTGTACAACCTAATCAATAATATCTCAAAAGTTCATAATTTAACCATTAGAGTGATTACCCAACCCAATTTGGAAGGTTCCTAAAATAAACCCACGGGCCCACGTGCCCGGATTCGGAAATATTTGTAAATAAATATTACCTATAATCTCACAAACACAAATATATAATTTTTACCCAATTCCATAATCATTTTCGTGGTCTAATATCATTTTTATCAAAATCTTGTTTTTTCAACCAAAATCCTAATATTTCGATAATTTACATGTTAAAATTTAGCCATAATCTATGCATTAAACTCACATTAGGTAGGAATTACTTACCTTCATTATCTAGGTGAAAATCTCTCTCCAAGAAGCTCCAAAATAGGCCAAGAAAATGTAAAATGAGAGAGAATGGCCTACGTCCCATGTTTAAAATAAGTCTCTCCCCAGGCATTTCTTCTTTGCTATCGCGGAAGAGGCCTCGGGATCGCGAAGGCAATCTGCCCAAGCCCCAGAAAAATGAACATCGCGATCGCGACCAAAGCCCCGTGAACACGAAGGCTTGCCTGACTTGCCCTACGCGAATGCGAAGACCAACAACGTGCCACCCCACCCAGCTCGCCATACCCTTCGCGAACGCGGACCCCTTCATGCGAACATGAAGGCTAGTGGCACAGAGCTTTGCGATCACAAGCTTCTTTTCGCAAACGTGTAGAACAAAATCTCCCCATCCCAAATTCCTTCATCGCGAACGCGAGGCCTTCTTCGCGTTCGAGAAGAAGGAAACTAGAACATCAAATAGCAAATTTTTGGACTTAGGTCCGGGTAGGCCGAAACTCACCCGACCCACCCGGGATCTCGTTCAATTGCACCAACAAGTTTATAAACATAATACGGACCTGCTCAAACTCTCGAAATGCGTAAAACAATATCAAAACTAAGAATCACACCCCAATACCAAATTGAATCAAATTATGAACTTCAAGCTTTTCAACTTACTCCGAACGTGCCGAATCATACTTAGACTACTCACAATGACTCCCAATTTTGCGTACAAGTCATACATCACCATATAGAACTATTCCCAGATTCGGAATCCCAAATGGACCTCGATAATACTAAAGACTACTCCAAACCAAATTAAAAGAACTTAAAAACCTTCAATGAACCAACTTTCAAAATTAAGCGCTGAAATGCTCCCGGATCACCCAAAACCTGATCCGAATATACACCCAAATCCAAATTCATCATACGAACCTATTGGAACCGTCAAATCCCGATTCCAAGGTTGTTTATTAAAATCGTTGACTCAAGTCAAACTTGACCATCTTAGGCCACTATTAAGGAACCAAGTGTTCAGATTTCAACTCGAATCCTTCCAAACCCAAGTCAATCATCCCCGCAAGTCATAAAAAGATAAAGGAACATATGAGGAGTCTTAATTAGGGGAGCGGGGACCTATAAATCAAAACGATCGGTCGGGTAGTTACATGTTGCGACCAAACACACTAACGCAAGTATACGTGGTCGTCAAATAATAGAGTAGTGAGTAGAGTATCGTTCCCACGAAGACTTATGATTAACTTTTGACTAATTCAAACTCAAATAACTTATCGATTCAAGTGATTTCTCACAAAATAGATAATTTCCTAATTTACTACCTAAAAACTATCAAGTAATGAAATACTAGAAATCAACCACAATAATTAAACAATTTCAAATAACAATCAATAGGAGATAATATTCCAGGGTCACAGGTTAGCTATCAATCATGTTGCGTTCTTAGCTTAAAATGACTAATTGTTTTATCTGGATTGTTGGTTGACAGGGTTGATATTACTCGTAAGAATCTGTCGAGTCCTTACTCGCCTATTCAAGCTAACTCAATGCTTATATGTCTATGGAATTAAGATTAACAAGAATGCATTTACAATTCCTGTATTTCAACCGAGAAAGGCAATTAGGTATATGTCTATTGTAATTGCGAATCCGTTCCCCAATGCCCGAGTTCAAGAACTTGCTCTATTTAATTCTATATGCAATTTAGAATTCCCACTTTTGAGTTCAACTCTAGATTCGTAGATAGTATTTCACTATTAGCTACTCAGTAAAATAATTAAGAACAAAATTAAATAAACAACCCAATATGATAAAATCAACTTCGTCAAATTAAACTTCAAGCATCAACATTCATGTATCACCCATGACACTCGAACAATAGGGTTCTTAGCTACTCGTGTTCATACAATTATCAAAAATAAAGTTTTCAAACATAAAATCAATGAGTAGTAGGAAAGGGATGGAAGAATTGATCAAATCCGTGCTCCCGAGTGTTTGGCGCCTCCCTCCTGTAAAAATAGGTTTAGGTTGGCTTTTATATGAGTTGGGGGCGTCTAGGGGTCGAAATAACCGAGTCCTAGTCGAAAAAGGCTACTTTCCCGTCTTGAGCCTCCAGGGCAGCGTATGGCGCTGGCCCTGGGACGCTGGCTGTGGCCCTCAAATTTCACTTTTTGCCTTTTTGTTCCGATTTCGCTCCAAATCGCGCCCTTTCGTCCCAAATTGCATCCGAATGGTCCCTACACATAGAAATACCAAAATTTAACACAAATAATCATATTAAACATCTCAAATCGTCGAGACATGAGCAAAATATGAGGCGATATATATCAAAATATGCATACATTAAGCCGATTATCATTACACTCGAAATATGGGACGTTTTAATAATTTTAAAAACTCTAGACAATGTTACAAAACATATTGAACAGATTAAGGGCCTTCACCAATCATCCGTGTAGGATATTTTCTGTGATGCTAATAGAGCAATGAATAGGGGTGAATTAGTCATGACTTCACAATAAGAAACCTCCCTAATGATTTCATTAAGATTTCAAACATCATTATAAAGATCAGATCATTAGATATACAAACTTCCTGAGGTCCAATATTTGTTTTCAGATGAATATGATGGTGTCAAAAGGCTAAACCAACCAATCAATTAACGAAAACAAATCGTTAATTACCCTTGATGTGTATTGATTAAGGTTAATACCCATGAACACTATCAATTGGAAAACAATAGTTTAGTCGTTGAAGTGACAATACAATACTCAAGAAATTACAAGTCAAACTATAGCAATCCGATCTGTCAATACACCCCATGTTATTTATGCGAAACATATGGTAAATAATAACTCCAACATTAATTAATTAATTAACCACTTTCAATCGGAGTGGATTAAGACCTTAATTCATGGTACTTAAGCAAAAGCATAACATGCGTGCAAGTTAAAGTGAAGTATTACTATAGACGCACAAACCACCACTATATGTAATCAGATAAAGTATACAATAATTAAACAATTGATGTGCTAACAACTCTACTAGTAAATATATACTACAACATTGTGATAGAGTAGTAAGTGCTTTATATACTTAATTAAGACTCCAAATTTGAACCTCGAATATAAAATAGCATTTGTCCGAAAACACAAGGTGAATATCAAACACGAGCCGAACAAGTAAAAAATATCCTTAAATACTGCTGTTGGAGAAAATCTATAGTACAAAGGCAGTATAAGGACATGATTAACTATTAAAAATTCAAACTACAAAATAATGACGAGCTTATACTATACGAACCAATCAGAGCTCGATGACATCATGGTAAAAAATTTAAAAGAAAAACAGATTTTTAAAATAATATATTTTGGGTTTGGTTTAGTTGGGATGAGAATGTGGTGCAACTGATTGTACCAAAAACTTGTCAAGTTCTTGATAGGACCTTGAATCCTTTTAAAACAAAGAAAATTAGAAAGGAATGATACCACTATTAGCAAGCTTCTATTTTGGTTATTGTGATGTTTAATTAACCACATTTAATCTTCAATTTATTAAATTATGTACCTTTTGTCCCAGATGAGAGAACTTGTAAGATGAAACAAGACCCCTCATTGTTTCTCAAACATGTTACTAAATTAGATGCGAGTTCATAATTTTAATTGTATTGATTTGACATTCGACGTTCTTATTAGTATTAAACTAGCAATAGTTTTAATCATAAGCTCGAATTTAATATTGGGGTTCGAGTGAACTGGTTGTCAAAAAGCTGCGCATCCTCTACTATATGAAACTCTAAATACTAGATACTGTACATTTACATCAACCACACGCCTAGGAACAGTGAAAATATCATTAAAGAGGAAATTCTAAGATATGATACTTCTATGAAAATTCTGAGAGAGTAGAGTCATGTTCTACATTTAAAACTGTCCCCGCCTCAAGGAGAAACAGGATTTGATAATTACTTCCTTTTCATTATATTCCAATTTATATGGTGTTGTTTGATTCGGTACAGAGTATATAAAAGAATGAAGATTTTTTAAATTTGTAGCCTCTAATAAACCATAAATATTTTTGTGGCAGTAAATCATTTCATTAAGGTACAATAAGAATATCTAGAGTTAAATTATTTATAAATAAGAAAATATGATACTCTTTTTAAGACACACTAAAAAGAAAAGTACCAAATAGTTATTAATGGGATGAAATAAATTCTGATAGAAACTAAGAGTCCACAAAACTGTATAGAGAACCAGATTCTCTATCAATTCTCACGGTAAGCAACATACTGTAAAATCAAATAGCATAGGGAGCCAACTTGTCTATTTGTTCCCACATTGAATCAACGGTAAATAAAGAATATGCGATATTTACGAGGAAAACTCCTTGCTCAAGGGATTAAAAATCACGACCTACCATAGTAGGATTTCAACTCCACTAAACCGCGCAAACTTCAGATTACAACCTATTGCAATCTAGGAATTAAACTCTTAATTCCTCACTCCGTACAATAAACTCTATTGTAAGCCCTTTGTAATAACTCTATTACAAAGAACAAACCTTGACTAACTCTAGTCAATCTAGCAATTAAACTCTTAATCCATTACCCCTTACAATAACTCTATTGTAATCCATTTGCAATAATTCTAATACACAGCAACAAAAGTTGACTAACTCTAGTCAAGAAATTAAACCAAATAATGGTTTAAATCTGTCCTACAAAGACACTTCTTGAAAGTAGTGTAGGATTACAAATGAAGAACAAAATAACAAAGATTCAACAAACCTAAGGACTTAAGAATCTTCAATCTTTGGATATGGTCCTTGAGGTTGCAGCAGCTTTGTTCTTGAGAGAGGTGGTGGCTAGCATTTGAGAGAATATTATCTTTTGATTTGCAAGTGTTGGAGAGATGAAATCCCTTGCCTCATGTTGATAATATGCGTGTGTGATGTCATCAAGGATGATGAAATAAAGTATCATTTAGTTTGGCCTTATCAAGCTACAACTGTGCTGCTGTACTGTTGCCAGACGGTACAGTGTAGCAGCCTGCCAGACGGTACAGCGCAACAGTTTTTATAGCTGTAGAGTTGACAACACGAGGACCAGGGGAACTGATCCATATCTATTCCCTATGTTGTTCTTTTATCTAATTTTATTGAGAATTGAACCAGACATCTGACTAGTTACTCTAAAGGCAAGAGAACTAATTGTATCATGTTCCTTATCTGGTTCTCTTATGAAGTTTGTCAAATCATCAAAACAAAAGACATATAACTTATAAATTCCCCATTTTTGATGATGACAAACTTAGAATTGATATTACCCGTGAGAATCAGATCTCCACATTGTTTCCACTACGAATCAACGATATTCCCTTTGAGAACCAAACCTAAGGAACTGATCACAACTGGATGCTCGAAACTGTTTGGCAAATCATCAAAACACAAAATAGTATAACTTATCAATTTCTCCCTTTTTGATGATAACAAACCTAGAATTGATATTCCCCGTAGAATCAGATTCTTTACATGACTGATCACAGTGGTCCGTACCTGGTTCCTTGAGAATGTTTGGCAAATCATCAAAACATGAAACAACGTAGTTAGGATAATTTCCCTCTTTTTGATGACGACAAACCCAAAATTGATGTTCTCCTTGAGAACCAGATTCCTCACATGTTCCCCCTGCGGATCAGACCTATAATCAACATGTTATCAGTAATGTTCCTCCTACGAAGCAAAGCTATCTTTCATGCATAACATATCATATCAATTTGATTATGTCCCCCCCCCTCCCCCCCGTTGACACCTATGTAACTTCTCCATTTTGGCATCATTGAAAAGAATAACATAAGAAACACAACCAAAAAGAAGTTCTGCAACATTAACTCATGCCACTTGGGCAACACAACACAAACAATAACAAGAACAACAAGTGAATGTCATTGTACAAAATAGAGTGATTGCCCATAGTAGAATAATTATAACAAAAGCACAATAGTTTTAACAATACAGAATATGACAAATTAAACAACTAGTCTACCAGTGTCATCAAACATAAGGATCAAAAGAAGATAGGAATTCGAGGAAAGTTGGAAGGAGTGAAAGACATGGATCACTGCGTAGGAAGAAAAGTAAGGGGCTAAGGCCTTGATGATCTTGTCCATTCGTTCATTCACAATCATTTGATCAATGACCATCTGCTCTCTCAGGTCCTCCATATGTTTCCTCAATATTTCATTCTCACCCTTTAACTTTTCATTCGATTCTTCTAAGGGTCCACGGGAACCTGGTTCTCTACATATCTGAGCAGATTGAACCACCAATCAGATCACCAAGAGTCTCCCCAAGCTTCTCCTCATCAAGAACAAACTCGGTCCCATGCACATATAGCATCAGAGTATCACATACAATATAGAAGTTTTTACTTATTCTTAAATATTGGGACTTGGATGAACAAAGAGTTGATTCTATTTTTGGAACTCAACAATGTCAAGAAGTTCCTCTATTTTTCAGCAATATCAGAGTTAACACTTTGCCTAACAGCACTTTTTGAGACTTCAGAGTCTTCTACCTCTCGAAACCCGATAACTTAACCTTTTGCTTCTGTAAGTAACCATGTTCCTCGCCCACACTACCCTTTGTTTCCCTGAGCGGCCATGTCTCCCTCTTCTTCTTCTTCTAACTCTGTTCACCCTTATCATCTGCTGCATCTTTCTCCACGAACTTTATTTTCTCCATTTTCTTTTGAATTCTTTCTCACATGTGAAGATTTTTCCACTTCATTCTCTCTTCCATAATCACCACATCAGCAGGTCACACCACTTCATCATCAACAACCTACTTTTCATCAATCCTTTTTATTGGATCGGAGGTTCATTTAAGCACAGAACTCAAGAGAAAGATATCATAATCGGAATTAATATTCTAAGAAGGATTTGAGGGATTAGGTCCCTCATTCAGTTCCCCTTTTTTCAACACATTCACCAATTCCTCCATACTTTAAGGCTTTTACAAACCCAGCAACAATTTCAGCCCCACTCTCTAGAATATTAGATCTATCATGTTCCTTTTCAGTTAAAGTCACATCAAAATCTACCAAAGACTTACTTGGATTTCGATTCAGATGGAGTTAGGATTTTGGAAGGTAAAAGAGTTGGATTCAATTCTAGCATATTTGGAGAGAATGATTCTTTTTTAGATAAGGTTGATTTGGTTTGAAGAAAAGAATCGATTTTAGTTGGGTGTGAGAGAAGGAAATGATTTTTTGGGGGCAACGAGTCAGTTTAGAAAGGTTTAACATTTTGGACTTCAAACATTAAGAGAAAGGCAGGAATTAATTAGTAACATAATACTTCAGCAGTTTGAAAAGACATATAATATTGAAGAGACTACTAACCTGAGTCACCAGAACCAGGTTCCTTGACTGTTTTTAAAATTTTGAGCAAAAACTCCTAGAAGTGCAATGTCACTCATACTTGTTTTCTCCAGAAAATGCTATGTGTGTATACCTGTAACAGTATAGAATTGAGTTAGATGGCACCAGAAAAACAATTTTTAGTATTGTACTTTTCCTTCTTTACATGCACAATCATCAAGGGACCAGGTCCTTAGTTAAGCTTCATCAACCTCAACTCTAGACGGCCTCTTTCAAAGTATTCTATGCTCAGTTCATTGGTAAAGATATCTACTACCTAATCCTCAATCTTGCAAACCTTCATACAAATAAGCCCCTTTTCAACATTGTCCCTCAAAAAGTAATATCAGACATGAATGTGCTTTGTCTCCTTGTGTTGTACCGGGCTCTTTGCAATGTTTAGATCACTTGTATTATCACACAACAATGGTATACAATATGTAAACACACCCAAATCTTCTAGTTGTTCATTGATCTACAACAATTGAGAATAACAAGAGGCAATATCCACACATTCAGCTTCAATAGTAGAAAGAGCCACATGGTTTTATTTCTTTGTACCGTATGAGATCAAGCATAACCCTAGAAAATGTGCAATTCCATATGTTCTCTTTCGATCCATCAGATATCCAACATGATCAGCATTAGCATATCCAACCAAGTAAAAACTATCTCCTGAAGAATAGAAGAGGACCAACTCCTATGTTCCCTTAGAATACCTCAAAATTCTTTTGGCAGCCTTTAAGTGAGATTCTTTTGGGCTTGATTGGAACCTAGAACACAACCCAACACTAAAAACAATATCAGGTTTGCTAACAGTCAAGTACATAAGAGTTCCAATGATACCCCTATATATAGTTTCATTGACCGGAGAACAAGGTTCGTCCATGTCTAAACGAGTAATAGTGGCAATATGTGTATCAATAGTTTTAGCATTCTCCATCTCAAATCTTTTTAGCAGCTCCTTGAAGTACTTAAACTTCAGAATTTGAAGTACCAGGTTCCTCCATAATTGAAACATCATTGATATCAACAGAATTATGGCTTCCACTTTGTTGTTCTGCATCAGGAGTACCTGATGCAACATCAGAAACCTTACGTTCAGCTTCAGTCGAGGTGATAGAGGGACCGGGTTCCTTTGTGCCTTTTGGAGATTCTGCTACATCTTCTTCATCCCTCTACTTGACTTGACATATCAAGTCAGTCTTTCCATTTGCAATATCTATAGCTTTACTAGGAGCATTTGTAAATTCTCCATCTTCATGTTCTTTGTTATGTGAGCCTTTTCCACCATTGTTGAGAACAAAACATTTTGCATCCAACATCTTGGGTTTTCTCCCATTGAGTAGTTCACATAGAGATTTCTCGAGAAGGGACCTGATCATGCGCTTGTTAATCAAGTAGCAGGCGGTGTTGATTGCTTCAACCTACGAACTAGGTCCTCCATAAATGTAATGATCCGGCTGGTCGTTTTGAGTATTACATCCCCATTCCCCCATTTACTGCTCAATTTATGCTTTACAGTTGTTATGTGACTTGTCGGGGTAATTAGTTCGGGTCCGGTGAGGTTTTGAAATGAATTGGAACACTTAGTTCCAAGGTTTAAAGCTTAAGTTGAAATAATTGACCGAATATTAACTTATGTGTAAACGAGCCCGGAATAGAATTTTGATGATTCCAATAGCTCTGTATGGTGATTTTAGACTTAGGAGCATATCCGGAAAATTATTTGAAAGTCCATAGTTAAATTAGGCTTGAAATGGCTAAAACAGAAATTTAAGCTTGGAAGTTTTATCGGAGAGTTATCTTTTTGATATCAAAGTTGGAATCCGATTCTGGAAATTTCAATAGGTCCGTTATGTCATTTATGACTTATGTGCAAAATTTGAGGTCAATCGGACTTGATTTGATAGGTTTCGACATCGAATGTAGATGTTGAAAGTTCTTAGTTTTGTTAAGCTTGAATTGGGATATGATTCATGGTTCTATCATTGTTTGATATGATTTGAGGTTTCAACTAAGTTTGTATGATATTTTAGGACTTGTTGGTATGTTTGATTGAGGTCCCGAAGGCCTCGGGTGAGTTTCAGATGGTTAACAGATTGAATTTTGGACTTGGAACTTTGCTAGAATTGTCTAATGCACTGTCTGGTTTTCTTCTCCGTGTTCGCGAGAGGGGCCTCGCGTCGTAAAGGGGAACTGAAGGCAGACAAATTTTGTTCTTCATGTTCGCGATGGAGGGACCGCATTCCTGAAGGGTTGATGTCAGTGTTCATCGCGAAAGCGCGAAGGAGTTCGTGTTCGCGTAGAAGGACGAGGCCAGGCTGGGTAATGTGCATTAAAGCTTCGCATTCGCGAAGGGTAGATCGCTTTCGCGAAGGCGAAGCTTGGTAAAGTATCGCGTTCGCGAAGAGTAATTTTGGGCAGAACAGTTTTGTGCTTCGCGAACGCGAGGGGCCTGTCGCGTTCACGAAGAAGAAAGACCTGGATAGAAAGTTTAAGTTCTGAAAATGGGACGAATTTCTCATTTTTGACGATTGGGAGCTCGGGAAAAGGCGATTTTCAGAAGAGTTTCAACGAAAACAACGAGGTAAGTGTTCTTAACTCAATTTTGGTCAAATTACCCGAATCTATAGTTGTTTTGGCATTTAATTGGTGATTTAAGTTAGAAAATTGTGAAAACTCTCTTAGTTTAATTTGAAGATTTGAGGGTCGAGTTAATGTTGGAATTTGGTAAACTTTGTATGGTTGGACTCATGGTTGAATGGGCGTGCATATTTTGTAATTTTTGTCGAGTTCCGAGACGTGGGCCTCACAGGCTATTTTTGAGTGTAATTTCGGATTTTGCAAGAAAATTAATATTTTTATATGGAATTAATTCCTATAATTTGTATTGATTGAATCAAATTAATTGTGACTAGATTTTAGGCGTTCGGATGCCGATTCGTGAGGCAAAGGCGTAAGAATTGTGATTTGGTCAAATTCCTTAGAATTGTGTAGTTGAATAATCTGTTGTTACATGTACATTCCCCAGGTATTAGAGAAATTGAACCGCAAATCATGTTAGAAATTATGTTTAGGCTATGTGTTGGCACTGTAGGTACCCACATAGGTCGTGTACATGTTGAATTATTTGTTGAATTGTTGTTTTGTACGCAGTCACAGTTTTACTTGTTATTATATCTCAGTCTCTAGTGTTCCTTATCGATATATTATATCATTTCTGTTGGGTCTGATTTTCATGATTAGTGAGTGCCCGAGAGACCAGAGAGATTTATGACTGAGTGAGGCCGAGGGCTTGATTGTGATATATTACACTATAGCACGTGAGTTGTCCGTGCAACACGTAAGTTGTCCGTGCACATCCAGATATTATACTATAGCATGTTAGTTGTCCGTGTAACAGGTGAGTTGTCTGTGCGGATTATAGTGCTTGGGCTGAATGAGCCCCTCCAGAGTCTGTACACACCCCAGTGAGCGCAGGTACCTACTGAGTGCGAGTGACGAATGCTTGAGTGAATGGGAGGACTGAGTGATTGTTGCTCTGAAAGGATGCATTAATTTCATTATTGTTGTGCTTCAGTTGTCATATATCACTATTATTTGGAAATTTCTAAGAGATATTACCTCCTGTTTCAGTTGATCTTAACATGAAATTACTGTTTGGGCCTTGATTGTTGAACTTGCAAGCATGTCTACTTTCTTATGATGGAAATTAATGTAATTGGGTTTAACTGAGAAGCTCGTCAGTACTTTTAATTCTTTATTTAGTATTGTTACTTGCTGAGTTGGTTGTACTCATACTACACCCTGCACCTCGTGTGCAGATCCAGGTACTTCCGGACACGACGGTTGCTAGTTTTTCGGAGCTTTATCTGTTGGAGATTATCGAGGTAGCTTCTTGACGTCTGTAGACCTTGACTTTCTTTCTTTTCAGTTTTTGTACTGTTCTATATTTTCAGACAGTGTTTTTATCTGTCAGATTTTGCTATCATTTAGATTCTCTTGTACTTAGTGACACCGGGTTTTGGGAGTATTTTAGGTCGGTATTGGTGAGATTTTTGGTATTGAATTTAAATATTATGTTTTTGAAACTTAAAAGAAATTATGGTTTATTGAGGTTGTCGGCTTTCCTAGTATTGAGATAGGCGTCATCATGACATGCATGATTTTGAGTCGTAACAAGTTGGTATCAGAGCCAAGGTTACATAGGTCTCACGAGTCATTTATAGGTTTAGTAGAGTCTTGCGGATCGGTACGGAGACGTATGTACTTATCTTCGAGAGGCTACCGAATCCTTAGGAAAATTTCACTTTCTTATATTCTGCCGTGCAAATTTGTTGATTCCGGAAACTAAATTTCTGTTTTTCTATTCTCTCACAGATGGTGAGGACACGTACTACTGAATCGAACGGTCATCCACCAGTTAGGGCCGCGAGAAGCTGGGGTCGTGGTAGAGGCCGAGGTAGAGGTCGAGGTGTAGCTCGTACAACAGTTGGAGCACCACCTGTAGCACCACCAGTTGCTCCAGCTTAGGAGAAGATTCCAGATATAGTTGAGTCGGTGGGACGAGCTCAGGCACCAGCTGTGCCTATTATGATTTCAGGCCTTCAGGAGGCTCTAGCATAGATATTGACTGTTTGCACTGGCCTTGCTCAGGTGGTTTCATCTTAGGCCGCACCAGCCACTTCTCAGGTCGGGGGAGGTTCTTATACCCATGTTGCTCGTACTCCAGAGCAGGTAGTGCAGAGACTTCAGATACCGGGGGCACTACCAGCTCGGCCGGTTGCAGCTGCTCAGGCCCCGGTAGTCACCGTTATGGCTGGTGTTGAACAAATGAGACTTAAGAGATTTGGGAGGCTTCGACCTCCATCATTTAGCGGCGCTGAGTGAGAGGATGATCAGGGTTTCCTGGATAAGTGCCAGTGGATGCTTCGGAGAACGGGTATTCTGGCGACTAGTGGGGTCTCGTTCACAACTTTTCAATTTTTTTGGGCTGCCTTCAGATAGTGGGAGGTTTATAAGAGGCGCAGGCCGGTCGGTGCAGCACCGCTTACATGGCAGGAGTTCTCCGTTATCTTCTTGGAGGAGTTGTGCATATAGTTTGAGCAGCTTCGGCACGATGGAATGTCTGTGACCGAGTACGAGATGAGGTTTTTTAAGTTAGCTCATCACGCAGTTTCGTTGGTTCCCACTGATAGGGAGAGGATCATGAGGTTTATTGATGGCCTCGCGTATCAGCTACAATTGCTTATGACTAGGGAGAGGGTATCGGGTGCTACTTTTGACGAGGTAGTTGACATTGCTTGGAAAATAGAGGTAGTCCGTAGCTAGGAGCATGGTGAGAGGGAGGCCAAGAGGCCTTGAGGTTCGGGAGGTTTCGATGGTGTACTTTCTGGGGGCAGTACTACCATAACAGGGGTCGCCCTTATAGGCCCGCTAAGACGAGTCGCCCAACTCATCATGGTGCATCCGCTAGCCACTACTCTTACAGTGCTCACTCAGTACAGTCTTTATTCTGCGCACTACTAGCATAAAGTTCTCACCATGCCTCATCTGCTCAAGTTTCTACAGGCAGTGCCTCGGGTTATCAGGACCAGCAGCTCCGTCAAAGGAGGGGTTGTTTCGAGTGCGGAGAATTTGGTCATATCAAGAGAGATTGTTCTAGGTTGTTGAGTGGGGCTCCACAGTAGAGTTCTCGGCTGATAGCACCAACACTAGTAGTTACACCACCCACCCAGCCAGCTCGGGGTGGGGCTCAGTCAGCTAGGGGTCTCCCAAGAGGGGGAGGCCGATCAAGTGCCGGTTAGGCCTGATTCTATGGTTTTCCTGCCAAGCCAGATGTCGTTGCTTTAGATGCAGTGATCACAGGTATTGTCTCAGTGTGCCACAAGGAAGCTTCTATATTATTTGACCATGGTTCTACTTATTCGTATGCATCACTGTACTTTACTCATTATCTGGATATGCCCTGTGAGTCCTTAGTTTCACCTACTCGTGTATCTATGTCGGTGGGCGATACTATTATTGTGGACCATGTGTATCGGTCGTGTGTGGTAACTATTGGGGGACTGGAGACTAGAGTTGATCTTTTATTGCTCAGTATGGTTGATTTCGATGTAATCTTGGGTATGGATTGGTGTTCTCCATGTCATGCTATTCTGGACTGTCACGCCAAAACCGTGACGTTGGGATGCCGGGGTTGCCAAAGGTCGAATGGAGAGGTTCTCTAGATTATGTTCCCAATAGGGTAATTTCTTATTTGAAGGCCCAACGTATGGTTGGAAAGGGGATTTAGTGACATTTGGCCTTTGTGAGAGAAGTTGATGCAAATACTCCTACTATTGATTCAGTACCGGTAGTGCGAGACTTTTCAGATGTATTTCCTGTAGACCTGCCGGGTATGCCACCCGACAGGGATACTGATTTTGGTATTAACTTGGTGCTAGGTACACAATCCATTTCCATACCTCTGTATTGTATGGCACCAACTGAGTTGAAAGAATTGAAAGAGCAATTTCATGAACTTATTGATAAGGCGTTTATAAGGCCTAGTGTGTTGCCTTGGGGTACACCAGTTCTGTTTGTGAAAAAAGAAAGATTGTACTATGTAGATGTGCATCGACTACAGGCAGTTGAACAAAGTTACAATCAAGAACAAGTATCATTTGACACGTATTGATGGTTTATTTGACCAGCTTTAGGGAGCGAGTGTATTCTCCAAAATTAATTTGAGATTTGGGTATCACCAGTTGAAAATTCGGGATTTGGATATTCTAAAGACGACATTCAGGACTCGCTTTGGTCACTATGAATTTCTCGTGATATCATTTGGGCTGTTCAGTGCCCCAGCAGCCTTTATGCACTTGATAAATAGCGTATTTCGGCCGTATCTTGATTTATTTGTTGTAGTATTTATTGATGATATCTAGTGTACTCACGTAGCCAGGAGGAGAATGCTGATAAGTGGGGATTTTTGACTACTTATTTGCACCCTTTAGCTTTCGTTTTAGTCCCAAAGCGCTTAGTTGTGTTCCCGAAAACTGATAAAATATGCTTAATTGCAGGACTATTTGAAGATGGGCTCCCAAGATAAAATCCAACTCAAGAAAGAGTAATTTGAACTCAAGGACAAAAACAGGCACAAAAGCTCAGAAGTGTGGACCGCAGAATATTATCTACGGCCACAGGTTGTGAAGGAATTCCCATTAGAGAAATGTGGAAAGTGCGGTCCGCACATAAATTGTGTGGCCACAGAAGTTGAGGCAAAGCAAAAGTTCAGAGAACCTGCATCTGAAAAATGTGGACCACACAATTATTGTGTGGCCGCAGAAGAAGAGCTACGCGGTTGCACTCATATTGTGCGGACTGTAGAAGAGCAAGGTGCGGCCGCACTCAGAATTGTGCAAACCGCAGAAAGAGAGCAGTGTGGCTGTAAATTAGAATTATGCGGCCACAGATTTCCAATCCTGTCAAGCTGAAGAAATGTGCGGCCGCAGAACCTCCGAAAGGGCATTTTTGTTTGAAAAATTCAAGTTCTGTATAAATAGAAGAGTTTCACTTTTTTAGGTCAACTTTTGACATCAGCTGCTACAGTAGACTATTTCTTTTACTCTTTTTAGAAATTTTTACTATTTTGAATTATTTGAAAATAGATTTTGTCATTTTAATTATCAATATGGGTTTAATTATCATGTCTTCTCCTCTTTCTTCCAATTTAAGCATGAGTAGCTAGATTTTCACTAGGGTTGTGACCCAACCCTAGTGTGTAAACTTAATGGGTATTTGATATATTGCTTGTTTATGGTTGGGTGTTTGTTATCTAGCTTTGTTCTTGCTTTTATTTGAAGAATTAATGGTTGCAAACACTAATCCATGCCTATTTGACTTGGTCTCTACTTGAGAAAGAGATACCCAGTCTAGGAAAACGTGGCTAGTAAGAAATTGGGTCAATCGAGAAATTGATAAGCCCAATTAAGGGTTGAACCTAGAAATAGTAAAAACCGACTTGAGCTTCTTATCAACCATTTTGTTCAATACCCATTTGGGCTTGAGAAAGCCAAATTAGGCAAAATCACTCTCTAATCGAGAGGTATTGAGTGGATACTCGAGTGTTGATAGCTATAATATACCCCGACCAATAAAACAAGCTTTAAAGTTTACAACCCATTAGGAAAACACCTAGGTGAAGGTCATCACCCTAGGACTTTTATATTATTTGAAAAACAACAAAAAACAATTTCCTAGTTTCCTTCTTTGCATTGCAATCGAAGTTTAATTTAGATTTTCAAACAAAACCAAATATTGCGAAAGTGCAAATTTAGATATATAAACTCACACGCTAAGATATATACTACCGATTCCCAATCATATAGCTCCTTGTGGAATTCGACCTCGACTCTTGTTGGGTATTATTATTGCATCGGTCATTTTCATAGCCTCAAATAGAGGAGTAAAATTGGATGAGATCAATTTTAGCGTCATTGCCGGGGAGCTACAGAACGGTGTTAGCGATATATTTAGGTGTCTTTTTGGGATATCTTTTTTTCCTTACTTGTTACTAACGTGTTGAGAAATTGTAAGTACAATCATGGCAAACAATTAGGTAGGATAATTACCTTTGGGGGATGTGGACGTTGAGGATGATCAAATGGATGGGGTCCCTCTTGAACCTCAAGCCAATAGACGAGGCCGACCACCTCATGATAATGTACCCGCTCCACCCCCACCTCCATCACGAGCGGCTAAATACCGGTTGTTGCCGAATGAATGGTATGCAAGTGCTATAGTCCCTCCCCGTATTAGGGCGGGTAACTTCCAAATAACCAACATAATGCTCACTTTGCTCGAGCAGCGAGGGTTCTTCACCGGTGTACCGAGTCAAAATGCATATAAACACTTGAAGGGGTTCGTCGATACGTGTTGGGGGAACAAACAAACAAATGTCTCCAAGGATGATTTGAGGCTAAGGATTTTTCCCTTCTTTCGATAGGTATAATCTTTAGATTGGTTGGAACGTTTACCAAATCATTCCATTCATACTTATGATGAATTAGCGGAGAAATTTATTTCAAAGTAATTCTCTCCCGGACACATGGCTATTCTTTGGGATGAAATTATAACATTGAAGAAAGAGCACAATGAACCATTACACAAGATATGGGAAAGGTATGGAGCAATGGTGAAAGAATGCCCCAACAATGATATGACAGAGAACATGATTCAACAAACTTTATATCGGGGGATAAATACCACCAACCAATGTGTAGTGAATCAACTTGCCGGTGGGAACTTCATGACTATACCCTATGCGGAGGCGTGTGAGATTTTGGATGAGATGGCGGATACTTCATCGGCGTGGCAATCTAGAGCTAGTGTTCCACAAGGTAATCCAAATGTGATTTTTATTCATAAAGAGTTACATGATAATGGACAAGACATAGCTGAGTTGCCAACCACCATGAACCAATTGGCAAAGGCTAAACTTCAACAATTGCAAAACCCGAGGCAAGTCAATGCAATAGAGGGAGTCAATATGATGGTGAATAAGAGAAGAACAAAAAGTCCACAAGTGCAATAAAGAGTGGACAATTTTGTGCAAGATGATAGTGGATTTGATCAAGGTGATTCTTAAAATGATCAAGAAGAAGAGGTCCAATATGTGAACAACTTTCAAGGGCAAAGAAACAACTTCCAATGCCCTAGTCAACAAAAATGGAGACCTTCAAATAATCAAGGCAATTGGAATTCTAACAACCAAGGTAACTGGAATAGTGGAAACAATCAAGGCAATTGGAATAACAACAATTAAGGCAATTGGAGTGGAAGTAATAACCAAGGGAATTGGAAAAACAATAATAACCAAGGCAATTGGGGAGGAAATAACCAAGGCGGGTGGAACAACAATCAAGGAAATTGAGGGTCGGGTTCTCAAAGGCCCCCGATGTATCAACAACCGAGCAACCCACCTCCTTATCCTTCTCATGGTCCTAGTTCATCCAACAATGAAATGGGTCGTATTGAGAACATGTTCAAGCAAATGATGGAGAAGAATGTCGATTCCGATGCGCAACTTGTTTCACACAACACATCAATCCAAAACTTAGAATTGCAAATGGTTCAATCTCTCAAGCTTTAAGTTCTCATCCTAAGGGGGCACTACCAAGTGATACGGTGGTGAACCCGAAGGGTGGGAATAATACGAGGCATGCCATGGCCGTTACTACAAGAAGTGAAAGAGCTAGGAATTCACCTACCTCAAGTCAAAAGCAACTTGTGGATGATGAGAAAGTGGTAGAAGAAGAGGAGATCCCAAACTATGTTGTACATGCAAATAATGAAATGTAGATTGATATTGATGACACGGTGGAAAAGACTCAAGAGGATGTGAACCCGTCTAGGGATCATGTGATTGACATACTGGAACCGGTAGTGCAAAAAGCTAAGGCACCAGCCTAAGCCACCTCCTCTCTATCCTCAAAGGCTTGCCAAGAAACATGGCGAGAATTTATTCAAAAAGTTCATTGATATGATGAAGAGTCTCTCTATAAAGGTGCCATTAGTTGAAGACTTGGAGCAAATGCCTGGATATGCAAAGTTTATGAAGTACTTGGTGACAAAAAAGAGAATGATGAATTTTGAAACCATCAAAGTAACTCACAAAGTGAGTTCAATTATGCATTCAATGGCTCCTAATTTGGAAGATCCTGGTACTTTCACAATTCCTTGTACCATTGGAAATGCCGAGTTTGCAAAAGCTCTTTGTGATCTTGGGGCGAGTATCAATTTGATGCCCTATTTGTTTTTCAAGACATTGGGAATTGGGCAACCAATACCCATATCTATGAGATTACAAATGGCTAATCGTACAATGAAGATACCGTTTGAGGTGATTGAGGATGTATTGGTTCGAGTTGACAAGTTCATTCTCCCGGCGGATTTTGTTATTCTTGATTGTGAAGTGGACTAGAAGGTCCTGATTATTCTTAGTAGACCTTTCCTTGCTACGGGGAAGGCTCTTGTTGATGTGGAAGCCGGAGAACTCACTTTCCGGGTGGATGATGAAAAGGTAGTGTTCCACATGTGCAAATTTATGAGGCAACCGAATAGCAATAAAGTGTGTTCGTTCGTGGACTCGGTGACTGATGTGATTATTGATGATACAAGTACCACGACTAATGTGGGTGACATGTTGGAGGCCGTCTTGCTAAATTTTGTTGATGAAGAGATGGATGGCTTCATGGAATACGTTAATTCTTTGCAAGGAATGGGGTAGTACAACTATGCACCCCGAAAGATTTCCTTGGATCTTGAGAATAGGAAAACTCCTCCTTCAAAGCCGTCAATTGAAGAGCCTCCTATCTTGGAGTTGAAGCCTTTGCCTTCACATCTCAGGTATGAGTCCTTGGCCCTTGTTCTACTTTGCCAGTTATTCTTTCTTTTGTTTGACTAATGTGCAGGTTGACTCTACATTAGCGGTGCTCCACAAGAGGAAGAAAGTTATTGGGTGGAATTTGGTGGATATTCGGGGAATAAGCCTCGCATTTTGCATGAACAAGATTAACTTGGAGGAATATTCCAAACCCTCCATTAAACATTAAAGAAGACTCAATGAAGCTATGCAAGACGTGGTCAAAAAGGAGATCATCAAGTGGTTAGATGACGGGGTGGTCTACCCCATTTTTGACAGTTCGTGGACTTCTCCGGTGCAATGTGTCCATAAGAATGGGGACCGGATGGAGAGTGTGTATGGACTACCGGAAGCTAAACAAAGTGACAATGTAAGAGCACTATTCACTCCCCTTTCTTGACCAAATGCTTGATAGGTTGGCCGGCCGTGCTTACTATTGCTTTTTAGATGGATATTCGGGCTACAACTAAATCCTTATTGCCCCGGAAGATCAAGAAAAAACAACTTTCACTTGTCCCTATGGCACTGTCGCTTTCAAGCGAATGCCATCTGGCTTTTGCAATGCACCAGCAATCTTTCAACGGTGTATGATGGTGATCTTTACGGATATGGTAGAGGAATACCTTGAAGTCTTCATGGAAGAATTTTCGGTAGTCGGGGATTCCTTCTATGATTGCTTGGCAAATTTGGATAAAGTATTGGCAAGGTATAAAGAAACGAATTTGGTGTTGAATTGAGAGAAATGACATTTTATGGTCGAGGAGGGCATTGTCCTTGGCCACAAAATTTCAAAGGAGGGAATTGAGGTCGACAAGGCGAAGATAGAGGTGATTTCTAAACTTCCACCTCCAACATCAATGAAAGGCGTGAGAAGTTTCTTAGGACACGCGGGATTCTATCGGCGCTTCATAAAGGATTTTTCCAAAGTGGTAAAGCCCTTGTGCAAGCTTTCAGAGAAAGATGTTACGTTTCACTTCAATTATGATTGCATGAAAGCCTTTGAATCTCTCAAGTTCAAGGTGACAACCACTCCCATCATCACCACTCCTAATGAGAGTATTCCTTTTGAGCTCATGTGCGATGCTAGTGACGTAGCGGTTGGAGCAGTTTTGGGGTAACGTATCAACAAGATTTTTCATCTGGTCTACTATGCTATTAAGACCATGATATATGCCCAAGTAAATTACACCATTACTAAAAGGAGCTCATTTCTATTATGTTTATAATTGATAAGTTCTGCCCATACTTGATGGGTGCAAAGGTTATTGTTCATACGGATCATACGGCACTTCGGTATCTCATGAGCAAGAAAGATTCAAAAGCTAGGTTGATGAAATGGGTTCTATTGTTGTAAGAGTTTGATATTGACATTCAAGATCAGATAGAGAGTGAAAATCAAGTGGCGTACCATTTGTCTCGTTTAGAGGAGGAGGGGAGGCCGCATGATGGCCTTGAAATCAATGACTCCTTCCCCGATGAACACCTCTTGGCCATTTCAATGAAGGAGGTGCCATGGTTCTCCGATCTAGCAAACTTCTTTGTGTGTGGAATCATCCCGGATAAGTTCTCTTCAAATCAAAGGAAGAAGCTCAAACGCGATTGTCAAGATTATTATTGGGACAAGCCTTTCCTCTTCTGGATTTGCACGGATGCGGTAATTAGATGATGTGTACCAGATAAAGAGAAAAATGTTATTCTTGAAGCTTGTCACTCTTCAACTTATGGTGGTCACCATGGCAGAGTAAGAACATCGGCTAAAGTTCTAAGTTACGGTTTCTATTAGCCCACTCTCTACAAAGATGCAAGTGATATAGTGAAAAGATATGATGAATGCCAACGGGCCGGTGGAATCTAGAAGAAAAATGAAATGCCTCTTACTACCATTTTGGAGATTGATATCTTTGATGTGTGGGGTATTGACTTCATGGGTCCTTTTGTGAGTTCTTGTGGAAACACCTAGATCTTAGTCGCGATTGATTATGTGTCTAAATGGGTTGAGGTCGTTTCTCTACCCAACACTGAAGAAAGAAGTGTGGTAACTTTCTTGAAGAAGAATATTTTCACAAAATTTGGTACTCCGCGGCTATCATAAGCGATGGGGGTCACATTTTTGCAACAAGGCTTTTGACACTTTGCTTAGCAAATATGGTGTCACTTATAAAGTTACGACTCCCTATCATCCTCAAGCTAGTGGTCAAGTAGAAGTCTCCAATTAGGAGATAAAGAATATCTTGTCCAAAATAGTGAATGCTAACCGGACGGATGGGTAAAAAAGCTTGATGATGCACTGTGGGCTTATTGGACTGCTGTCAAAACTCCTATCGGCATGTCTCTATACTGGTTGATATTTGGAAAATCTTGGCATCTTCCGGTGGAACTTGAGCACAAAGCCATGTGGGCTTTAAATAAGTTGAATCTTGATTGGGATGCAGCCGCTAACCTGCGAGTTGCACCTTTGAATGAATTGGATGAGTCACGGTACCATGCGTATGCAAGTTCGTCCTTGTATAAAGAGAGAATGAAGTACCTTCATGAAAAATACATCCGTAACAAGGAGTTCAAGATGGGCGATCTTGTTTTGTTGTTAAACTCACGAATGAAGATGTTTCCCGAAAAGCTGAAATCCAAATGGAATGGTCCCTTTGAAATTGTGGGTGTGACATTTTTTTGTGCATTGAACTTGAAGAACAAAAATGATGAGGTATTCCGAGTCAATGGTCACCAGGTGAAGAACTATTTGGGACAAGCTGGTGATGGCCAGGTGGTGGCAGTTATTCATTTAAAGTGATGGTAATTTGCGTCGTACCGCAACATTAAAATAGGCGCTTCTTGGGAGGCAACCCATGTTTTCTTTTTCTTTTTCTTTTCTTCTTTTGTAGATAGGTGTTATTTTGTGCTAACTGGATTTGAAGTGTGCTGCAAGAATGTGTGTGCTTTACAGGAACTGTGCTCAAAATAATTGACTAAGTGTGGAAAAAGTGCGGACAACACATGAAATGTGCGGACCGCACAATTTTAAATGCTACAACAGAAGGCAACTGCGGCCGCACAACTTGGAAGGGGAAAATGCAAACTCTCTGAAGCTTGGTCTGTCATAGAATTGGTCATGCTTCGACCGCACATCAAATTATGCAGTCCGCATTCCAAATCTGCGGTCGCACCACAAATTATGTGGATCGTAAATCAACATAGGCTACTGAGCCTTCAAGTAACAGAGTGCGGACCACAGAAGGAATTTTGCGGCCGCACTCCTCCTTTGTTTCTCAAAGTTTGCCTGCTTGTATAAATAGTAGCCTTGGGCTACTGTATAAGGTTTTCCTTCTCTGAGCACTCTAAACTCTAACATTTTGAAATCATTTGTTCAATCATCTGCCTCACTCCACCCACATCTGTGATCATTTAGTTGCACTCCTTCATATCTAGTATGATTAATTTCTCATATAAGTTTTCAATTTTCTTAGTTTAAATTACAATTTTTTCTTTTAGGTAGTCTTAGGCCATTTCTCAATAGATTTCAATTTCAATACCATGTGGGGGTTAATCTGTAATTGCTCAACTACTAATTTCTTTATGGGGACTGGGTACATTCATTTGCATGTTTAATTGTTAATACCATGTTGAATCTATACAAAAACTTGAAAAGCCTAGATGTCTGATCATTTTGATTTTGAAATCTGTGGCCGCACAAGAAAATGTGTGGTCCGCAAACGTTGTAATCTAGGGTCTTTGGCTAATTAGATTCTACGGCCGCACTTGAAATTTTGCGGACCGCAAAAATTCCATCGCGGCCATAGGAAAGTGTGTGCGGCCGCAGATCAGGCCAATCTCTGTCATCAGAGACATGGCACTTTTGGAAAGTCTAATGTGCGGTCGCACTCAGAAATGTGTGGACCGCATTTCAAATATGCGGTCGCACTCAAAATTTTGCGGACCACAGTTCCATCTCTGTGGCTGCACTTCTAAATTGTGCGGTCCGCACAACCCAGACTGCGGCCGCACTTACAATTGTGCGGATCGCACTTCCCCACCCAGCACTCTTGTTCTGAAATGTGATATATTGTTTGCGTACAATTGAATTATATCTGACTTCTGTTGTTACTTGTTACATAAAATGGTTAGATCTCGTAGTCGCGATGACACTTCAAAGGGGATGGGTGAATCTTCTAGAGGTAGAACCAAAAGAACTTTACCTCTCGCCCTCCAGAAGATAATCACTAAGAAAGATACAGCATGCCGAGGATGGCAGCCTGAGCCCTCCGAATCTAGTTCATGTGCCCCATCTCAGGAAGTATCAGAGGGTAACTCAGTGCAAGAGCACCCTATTGTCCAATCATAGCCACAACAACCACAGGGAGGTATCAACTCCGGGACGAGCCTTCCTCCTCACATAGCACCTCCGAGGGTTCGGAGAGTGCCAGTCAGGCTTCAGAGCCTTCTTTTACACCTGCCCCTGAGGCACCAGTAGCCGCTGTTGATGATATTCCAGATGATGGTCGAGGGGGTGATACTACAGTTGCCGGCCTTGAGAGGTTGAAGAAGAAAGAGGTCTGGGAGGATCAGTTTGTCAGTCTAGGTGCCTTCACTAGTTTCCGTGGGTGGTGGCCGGTGAGATAGATCACTCTTAAGCGAAAGTTCCTACTTCAAGATCTTGACAAGTACAATCCAGAAGTGTTGAGACAGTTCTGAGAGAGAAAGAAGTGGATGTGGTTCACCCAATAAGTTGTGGATGCCAAGGAGTATGTGGTCTGGAGTTCTATGCCAATGTGGCATATATCAAGAAATGGACCAAAGTTACAAAAGCGAGAAATCTGAATGTGCGGTTCGATCAGCACACACTGAACTCCTACTTGGGGTTTGAGGACGTGGAGCCAGTGAAGTACTTGGAGAAGCTGGCAATGGGTGATGCAGCTCGCCCATGGAAAGCTGAGATTTTTGCGGCCCCAGGGCCACCACCACGATGGATCACTACAGGGGTTCCTATTCAGTGGAACTCCCTAAATTTCGAGGCCAAAGGATGGCATACCTTCATATGCAGTAGACTAGACCCGTTACAGAACGAGACAAACTTACCTATTCCACGGGCAGTTCAAGTCACATCTATTATGGTCGGGTACCCGATCAATGTATGTGCCGTGATGTCGGCCAACATGTCAGTGGTCGCCAGGAAGGCTGATACTTCCTACCCGTATCCCAACACCTTCATGGAGTACCTTACGGATGCACGGGTAGAGCCCTGGGATTTTGACACGAAGGTTCGGGCAAATAAGCTCTTCTCTTGGTATTCTCTGATGGATCCGAAGAACATGAAGAGAAAGGGCCAGCCGACTACTACCGTAAGCTAGTCTGATGACCCTTCAGTGGTAGCTATAGAGTCCGCATATATGCCTTTCACTTCAGCAGTGCCTTCTTCTAGTGTAGCTGCCATGCCTCCACCTTCAACCTTGGTTCCTTTATCCTTGGCTTTGAAGCCGTTACATGTGCCTTCTGCTCCACTATCTGCGCTGCGAGTCTCCCAGACTTTGGCGAGCCTCAACAACTGGATGCAGAAAGCTACTACAAAGTTGTATGACATATCTGGTCATGTTGTAGTGCAGTTATTTATGACGGCACCCCAGATTCATCCCACAGTCAAAGAAAGTTTGAAGAAGATCCTAGACAACCAGAACACTATTATGGCCACTCTGGTACAACATTGGGCAGTGATCGAAGAATTGGGCAAATAGGTAAAGAAAATGAGAAAGCGGCAGGCAGCTAAGAAGTCAGTGGACGAACTTCGGAGCCAGGTTACCAAGATTGCAGCAGTCGGAGACATTTCATTTGACATGTTGATAGACCCGCACCACCGAGACCCAGATCCCACAGAGCCCACCGCAGCAGCTTGCCAGTCTGAGGAGCCAGGCCTTGCTACTTACACTGCTAAGGTAGTCCATTAGATGTTCACCAAAGCAGCCACTCCCAGACATGAGAATAATGAGATCCAATTGGAGACTGAGGTCGGTGCCACTGGTGGGGACACCGAGATGGCCACAGAGCCATAGGGAGTTTTCTTCACCCTCACCCTTCTTATACTCTTATTTTGTTAAGCATTGGGGACAATGCTTATTTTTATTCTGGGGGATGGAGTTTCTTTGACATTTTGATGATTCTGATTCTGTATTTTGATAACTATGACACATTTGGCATGTAATTAACTTATTACTATTTTCTTCTTCTTTATCAATATGTATATATTCTCTCTATTACCTCATTATGTATATTCATTTAGCTTTCAATAATTTTTATTTTATAGCCTCTTTATCTTTTTGTTTGTCTTCTTTTTGACTTAGTAGCTTCTTTTGGAATTGCTTTTTGAATTAGTAGCTTCTTTTTGCTTTAATATCTTCTTTTTATGTTTTAGTGAATAATAAGCCTTTGGTTTTCTTAATGCAACGGTTCTTTCCAAAGGTGGGTTTTTTTGTGAACCGGGTGACTCTTCCCAGCAATGGATGGCATGCCAACCTTTTTAAGGGATTGAGTCCATTTTTGGTATTTAGGTAAGAGTAGTAGTAATAATGAATAAAAAGACCTAATTGAGTCATGCTCGAAGAGTCAAACATGCTTCACTTGGTACCAACACACTTAACTACGTGATTATGGCTAAAAATAAGATTTTTGAAAAGAAATAGCTCTAGTTAGTGACCTTTTAACACTTATGTTGACTTAGGCAATCATCGAGTGGTTTAGTAGAACCATAGTGATTTTCAATCTTGAATATGGTCGTTGTGGGACCTCGAATCTATCCTCTTTAACAATCCAGCTGCATGAGAGGTGAGATGTTTTTGTTGCAAGTCCAAGTACCCGTACGAATGGTCTAGAACTTTCCCCGAATGTGTTTCTAGGCAAAACTTTATGTTTTGCTTGGCTTGAGAAGTGATTGTAGGATCTCCTTGACCCGCTTGAACTTTTCCATTGCCCACCAATATTGTTATCTCTAGTCAACCCATTTGAGCCTAAAACCTTTCTCATTTGATAACCATGTTACAAGCCTTTACCCGTTTTGTCATGACCCTCTCTTGGCACCCAAGCTGTCCTTAAGACTCTTGTAAAACAATTGGCTAAAAACGTAAGTTTGGGGGAGAGACGAGGAATTTAAAAAGGTATCAAGGCACAAAAGATAAAAGGAAAGGCAAGAAAAAAAAAGAGCAAGAAAAAGAAAAACGCAAAAAGAAAGTGAATAAGTTGAAAAGTTGAAGGGATATAAAAAAAAGTAATGATGTAAAGCATGGAGAAAGCAAAGAAGAAGAAAATGAATATCATAACCAAGAAAGAGTGATGTTAAGTCTCTCTAGTTCCCCTAAGAAAAATAAAATGCCTCAAAGAGTTGGTAAGTCATGAGCCGATAAAAGAATGGAGTGCTTGAGGAAAGATGAACTAGTTCTATCACAGCATATCCAGCCTTAGTCAAAAAGCCTTCATTGAATTCTGAAAAAGCCTTATGTGATTTCAAGCCGAGTGAGCTTACATTAGTGGTGATTTACATGAGGGGAAAGCCTATGGTACGTAAAGATGTGCTTGCGACATTCTTTTGAGAGAGATGAGTGAACCTTTCGCAATTCTTTGGATTGAGTGCTATATTCTTAAGTGAGATAGGCAAACAGAGAGTAAAGGACGATGAGTGTAGGATCCACAATTACCTATATGAAAGAGAGAGTTTCTTTGTTGAATAAAGTCAACTCTTAATGCTTATGTGTCACAGTAGAACTATTTGTGCTTAAATGTTTAACTTGTAGCCTTGTTGATAATTCATAAGTAGTGTGGGTAATTTTTGGTTCCATATGATGTGTGATTGATTCACCCTTGATTAGTTAGAATGGATCTTAACTTGTGAAGGTGGGAATTGCTTAATTTGCTTGAGGACAAGCAAAAACTTAAGTTTGGGAGAGTTGATAAGTGGGGATTTTGACTGCTTATTTGCGCCCCTTAGCTTTCGTTTTAGCCCAAAAATACTTAATTGTGTTTCCAAAAACTGATAAAATATGCTTAATTGTAGGAATATTGGAAGATGAGCTCCGAAGATGAAATCCAACTCAATAAGGATTAATCTAAACTCAAAGAGAAAATCAGGCATAAAAGCTCAAAAGTGCGGACCCCAGAATATTATCTGCAGCCGCAGGTTGTGAAGGAATTCCCATCAGAGAAATGGGCAAAGTGCGGTCCGCACATAAATTGTGCAGCCGCAGAAGTTGAGGAAAAGCAAAAGTTCAGAGAACCTGCATCTCAAAGTGCGGAACGCACAATTATTGTGCGGCCGCAGAAGAAGAGCTACGCGGACGCACTCATATTTGTATGGACCGCAGAAGAGCAAGGTGCGGCTACACTCAAAATTGTGCGGACCGCAGAAAGAGACCAGTGAGGCCGCAGATAAGAATTATGCGGCCGAAAATTTCCAATCTTGTTAAGTTGAAGAAATGTGTTGCCGCAAAACCTTCGAAAGGGCATTTTCGTTCGAAAAATTCCAACTCTGTATAAATAGAAGAGTTTCAAATTTTTAGATCAACTTTTGACGTCAACTGCTACAGTAGACGGTTTCTTATACTCGATTTAGTGGTTTTTGCTATTTTGAATTATTTGAACATAGATTTTGTCATTTTAATTATTAATATGGGTTTAATTATCATGTCTTCTCCTCTTTCTTCCAATTTAAGCATGAGTAGCTATATTTTCACTAGGGTTGTGACCCAACCCTAGTGTGTAAACTTAATGGGTGTTTGATATATTACTTGTCTATGGTTGGGTGTTTATTATCTAGCCCCGCTCTTGCTTTTATTTGAAGAATTAATGGTTGAAAACACTAATCCATGCCTATTTGACTTGGTCTCTACTTGAGAAAGAGACTTAGTCTAGGAAAATGTGGCTAGCAAAAAATTGGGTTAATCGATAGTTTCATAAGCCCAATTAAAGGGTTGAACCTAGAAATAGTAAGACCTGACTTGAGCTTCTTATCAACCATTTTGTTCAATACCCATTTGGGCTTGAGAAAGCCAAATTAGGCAAAATCACTCTCTGATCGAGAGGTATTGAGTGGGTACTTGAGTGTTGATAGCTATAATATACCCCAACCAATAAAACAAGCTTTAAAGTTTACAACCCATTAGGCAAATACCTAGGTGAAGGTCATAACCCTAGGCCTTTTATATCATTTGAAAAATTACAAAAAACAATTTCCTAGTTTCCTTCTTTGAATTGCAATCGAAGTTTAATTTAGATTTTCAAACAAAACTAAATATTGTGGAAGTGCAAATTTAGATATACAAACTCACGCGCTAAGATATATACTACTGACTCCCAATCATATAGCTCCCTGTAGAATTCGACCCCGACTTTTGTTGGGTATTACTATTGCATCGACCATTTTCATAACCTCAAATAGAAGAGTAAAATTGGACGACATCATATGCACAACACTTGGGTATTGTATTACAAAGGCTAAGAGAGGAGAGACTTTATGCCAAATTTTCTAAGTGTGAGTTCTGGCTTAATTCAGTGGCATTCTTGGGACACATAGTGTCCAGTGAAGGTATTAAGGTGGATCCGAAGAAAATAGAGGTAGTTCAGAGTTGGCCCAGGCCATTTTCAGCTACTGAGATTCGGAATTTTCTCGGGTTGGCCATTTATTATCATTGCTTTGTGGAAGGTTTCTTGTCTATGGAATCACCTTTGACTAAATTAACCCAGAAAGGTGCTCCAATCAGGTGGTCGGATGAGTGTGAAGAGAGCTTTCAGAAGCTCAAGATTGCCTTGACCACAACGACAGTTCTAGTTTTACATTCAGCCTCAGGCTCTTATACAGTGTATTGTGATGCTTCTCGGATTAGTATTGGGTGTCTTAATGCAGGAGGGTAGAGTGATTGATTATAAATTGTGTCAGTTGAAGCCATATGAAAAGAACTACCATGTTCATGATTTGGAGTTAGCAGTTATT
The DNA here is from genome assembly GCA_000715115.1 of Nicotiana otophora. Classification (NCBI taxonomy): domain Eukaryota; kingdom Viridiplantae; phylum Streptophyta; class Magnoliopsida; order Solanales; family Solanaceae; genus Nicotiana; species Nicotiana otophora. The sequence goes on from AWOL01S0062208.1 coordinate 74,113, forward strand.
ATTCATACATTGAAGATTTGGGGGCATTATCTCTACGGTGTGTCTTGTGAGGTGTTTATAGAGCATCGGAGTCCCAGCACTTGTTCAAATAGAAGGATCTAAATTTGAGGCAGTGGAGATGATTGGAGCTGGTAAAGGACTATGATATCACTATTTTGTATTATCCCGGGAAGGCTAATGTAGTGGCTGATGCCTTGAGTAGAAAGGCGGTGAGTATGGGTAGCTTTGCATTCATTCCTGTTGGTGAAAGGCCCTTTGTAGTTGATGTTCAGACCTTGGCCAATCAGTTCTTGAGATTAGATGTTTCAGAGCGCAGTGGGGTTCTAGCTTGTGTGGTTTCTCAGTCTTCTTTATATGATCGTATCAGAGAGCGCCAGTAAGATAATCCCCATTTGCTTGTCCTTAAGGATACAGTTCAGCACAGTGATGCCAGAGATGTTACTATTAGGGATGATGGGGTATTGAGGATACATGGTCAGATTTGTGTGCCTAATATAGATGGGCTGCATGAGTTGATTCTTGAGGAGGCCCACAATTCACAGTATTCCATTCATCTGGGTGTCGTGAAGATGTATAAGGACTTAAGGCAGCATTATTGATGGAGGATAATGAAGAAGGATATAGTGGGGTTTGTAGCTCGGTGCCTCAACTGTCAGAAGGTAAAGTATGAGCATTAGAGACCGGGTGGATTGCTTTAGATGTTAGAAATTCCGGAGTGAAAGTGGGAGCGTATCACCATGGACATCGTAGTTGGACTCCCACGGACTTTGAGGAAGTTTGATGTTGTTTGGGTGATTGTAGATCGGTTGACCAAGTTCACACATTTTATTCCAGTTGGTACTACTTATTCTTCGGAGCGGTTGGCTGAGATTTATATCCGCGAGATTGTTCACCTACACGGTGTGCGAGTATCCATCATTTCAGATCGAGGCACACAGTTTACATCACAGTGGAGAGCAGTGCAACGAGGTTTGGGCACACAGGTTTAGTTGAGTACATCATTTCACCTTCAGACGGACGGACAGTCCGAGCGTACTATTAAGATATTGGAAGATATGATCACGCTTGTGTTATAGATTTTGGGGTTCTTGGGATCAATTTCTTCCACTAGCAGAGTTTTATTACAATAACATCTACCAATAGAGCATTCAGATGGTTCCGTATGAGGCTTTATATGGGAGACGATGTCGGGCTCCGGTGGGTTGGTTTGAGCCGGGTGAGGCTAGGCTATTGGGTACTGATTAGGTTCAGGATGCTTTGGAGAAGGTTAAATTGATTGAAGATCGACTTTGCACGGCGCAATCTAGACAGAAGAGTTATGCCGATATGAAGGTCTGTGATGTTGCTTACATGGTTGGGGACAAGGTTCTGCTCAAGGTTTCACCCACGAAGGGTGTGTTGAGGTTCGAGAAGAAGGTCAAGTTGAGCCCTCGGTATATTGGGCCTTTTGAAGTACTTAAGAAGATTGGAGAGGTCGCTTATGAACTTGCATTTCCGCCTAGTCTATCGGGTGTTCATCTAGTGTTTCATGTATCTATGCTCCAGAAGTATGTCGGAGATCCGTCTCATGTTTTGAATTTCAGCACAGTGCAGTTGGATGGTAATTTGACTTATGATGTGGAGCTAGTGGCCACTTTAGATTGGCAGGTCCGAAAGTTGAGATCAAAGAACATAGCTTCAGTGAAAGTGCAGTGGAGAGGCCAACCAGTCGGAGAAGCTACCCGAGATATTGAGAGGGAGATGCAGAACAAATATCCACATCTATTTGAGGCTCCAGGTATGATTCTAAACTCGTTCGAGGATGAACGTTTGTTTAAGAGGGGGAGAATGTAACAACTCAGACGATCGTTTTGAGTATTACAATCCCGTTCCCCCATTTACTACTCAATATGTTCTTTACAGTCGTTATGTTACTTGTCGTGGTAATTGGTTCAGGTCCGATGAGGTTTTGAAATGCATTGCAACACTTAGTTCAAAGGTTTAAAGCTTAAGTTGAAATAGTTGACTGGGTGTTGACCTCGGACACTTACTATGAGCTATAATTAATATGCTAATGATATGATTAAGCATGGATCACGTAGAATGGCTTTAAGCCTGATATCATGAAATAAGTAAACAATTCTTTTGTTAACAAGAAATTTCCCAAATTCATTTTCATCATTTTAACAGTTTATATCTCAGGCCAATGAGGCAATACCAATTATTATAATTTACGAAGCAATTAATACAATCATGCGCAAGTCATGTCGATATCGTACAACCCGATCCAATAATAAAAATAAATTGTGCACTGCCGAGGGTCGAACGGCGCGAACCATAGATGCATCTATAAATTTACTCGCTCGCGAATCACACATGCGACGCGGTCCCCGCTGGCGAATCATACATGCGACGTGGTCAAATATTAAATTTAAAGAAATACCCCGCTCGCGAATCATACCTGCGATGCGGCCAAATATAAGTTTAACATTTAAATCATATTTCTTTCTTGATTCTTTTCAAAATAAGGGAAATTCAACTTGAAGATTTTCAAGGAAATTACGCCGCTCGCGCATTATACATGTGACGCAGTTACACATAGATTCCTTAAGCTATTATAATATTCCTCAATTCTTTTCGAAATTACGAAGTTCAAATGAAACCTTTTAAATTTTAAATTCTTCAATTTCCATTCTTTCAAGACAATTATTACTCAACATCAATCTTGCTTCTTCTCAAGGAAAACAATAACATAAATCGACAGCAATGTCAACAAGGCACGATGTAAACCTAGACTACCCGAATATAGGCATAACTAGTAGCTACGTACGGATTCTCATCACCTCATGCATACGTAGCCCCCACAATTAGAAGCATATATTAATTAATTTTACCTATGGGGTTAATTCTCTCTTATAAGGTTAGAAAGTAGACTTACCTCGTTCTGAAATTCCATAACCGGCTTTCGAGCCCTTCAAACAACTCAAACCGATACCTAACGCTTCAAAACTAGCCAAAAAATGTGCAAACCAATGAAAATATACTCTAATGCTCATAACAATTCAATTTACAACCATTCCCAACTCCGTTCAAAAAGTCAATAAAATCACCCTCGGGCCTACGTGCCCGGATTCCGAAATTTTTTTGAAGATAATCATTACCCATAACTTTATAAACTCAAATATATGATTTATTCACAATTCCATGCCCAAATTCGTGGTCAAAATCCAAAAATACCAAATTCTAGGTCTTCTACCAAAATCCCACAATTTATACTAATTTTTATGTTTAAATCCTTATACAAACCATGTATTAAACTTATAATAAGTGGGAATCATTTACCTTGAGTTGCTTGCTAAATATCTCCCATTTAAGCTTTTCATAATCTCCCAAACCAAATGAAAATGGGAGAAAAATGGCCAAAACCCCGCTTAAAAGCATTCTGCCCAGCCCAGCCTTCGAACATGCGGTCCAATAGCAGCTCTTGCGGCTCTGCAGGTGCAGTCCAAATTCCTCTCATGCGGTCCTCACAACCCAGCCAAGATCTTGCACCTGCGGTCAAGCAGCCGCACCTGCGATCAAGTAGCCGCACCTGCGGCTTTGCAGGTGCGAGAAACCTTCCGCTTTTGCGAGGCACTTTCCGCTTTTGCGCTTGAGCAGATGCGGCCAAAAGCTCCGCACTTGCGGTACTTCACCTAGCCACCCTGCTCTGCACCTGTAACTCTAATGTCTCTTCTGTGCCCTCCGCACCTGCGGTAAAAACCTCGCAGGTGTGGGTACACCATATATCAACTGCCTCAACTCTTCTTCAAATTCAAATTCGATCCGTTAACCACCCGGAATCCACCTGACACCCTCGGGACCTCAACCAAATATACCAACACATCCCAAAACACGTGACAAACTTAGTCGAGCCTTCAAATCACATCAAACAACGTCGAATCCCATTCCAAGCTCAATGAACTTTAGAATTTCAAACTTCTACATTCGATGCCGAAACCTATCAAATCACGTCCGATTGACCTCAAATTTTGTACACAAGTCACATTTGACATTACAGACCTACTCCAACTTTCGAAATTGGATTCCGACCCCGATATCAAAAATTCCACTTCCGGTCAAACTTCTCAAAAACTTTCAAATTTCTAGCTTTAGTCAAATGACCTACGGACCTCCAAATCCACTTCCGGATGCGCTCCCAATACTAGAATCACCATACGGAGCTATTCCCAGGCCCGGAATCCCAAAAGGACATTGATAATATTAAATGCACTTCAACCCAAATTTATGAAATTCTTCCAAAATGCCAACTTCCACAATAGGCGCCTAAACGCTCTCGGGTCATCCAGAACCCGATCCGGACATACGCCCAAGTCCAAATTCATCATACAAACCTATTGGAACCTTCAAATTCTGATTCCGAGATCGTTTACTCCAAAATTCAACCTTAGTCAATTCTTCCAACTTAAAGCTTCCGAAATGAGAACTTTCTTTTCAAATCGACTCTGAACTTCCAAAATTTCAATTCTGACCACGCGTACCAGTCATAATACCTAAAATGTAGCTTCTCATGGCCTCAAACTACTGAATGATGTGCTAGAGCTCAAAACGACTCTCCCACTTAAATATACGTTCGTCCTCGAACGTGCTAAGAACTGCTCTGGGTTGTCCGAAATCACTGTTATTACTTGTGCACCTACCCATGCTACCACAACTCAATTGAGCACATTAGCTCGATCAAATCTGAAGATATTCCCTTTTATTTAGGCAAATAAGCCTTAGAGTCCAATTCCAACATCCGGAATTCTCTGCCAGGCCCGCTTCCAACATACAAACACCATATCAATCACCACACGATGTACCAGAACATGACTGCATACCTTTGTTGAATTCACACCATGCACCGCAACATTCACATGACCATAATAACATTCTCTAATCATAATAGCCGAAATTTCACGAATTCGATGCTCACAATGCACCTCATGGCATATATAAGTCTTGCTCCAAATCTTGCAATACCGCCACAATGGAAGAGATGTGTAGAAATTCATAACCAACTGTCGAGTTATCAAACCATTGAATCTCCCCTCACCTCATTATGAAACAAATAATGGTAATTTCTCTTTAATATACTTCATATAATCCGATCACACTGATCCCAGATCCAAAATCACGTCTTACCCAGTATAAACAGCTCAGGCAACAAGCCACCTCAGAAATGAACAAAAGTCTCATATGCTGCCGCAATGTGCCAATAAGATACAAACTCGAACATGATACATAAGGAAAACAAATCACTGGAAGGGACTACTCAACCCACACAACTAATTAGACAACCGAAAAGGTGCTATGAACCTTCCCCAGAAAATGGAAAACAAAACACACGAAAATAGATAAAGGGGACTGTAATCAACATCCCACTGTTGCGGCGTGCAACCCGATCCAAACAACATACTCGTGGAGGCCTGCCACCCGATCCACACATAAAATCTACATGAAGAGATACTTACCTAGCTAGAATGCTCATTACTACGAAATACCCGAATATCGGCCACAAGCATGCTAAGTGCATAATACCATCCCTGGGAGACAGATAGCGCCATACTCTACAAAACTCAAACACAACTAAGCTGCGATATATGATTTGAATCTCGAGAGCCATCCTGCTCACATAACACCATCGCTATGTGGAACCTCAATGCATAAGAAATGTACCAAGACGTTTCACAACTCACACGACATAATATAGTATTACATGAAATAGCTGACGACGAAACGACATCCAACGTCCGAATACTCCTCTATAAGGAGCGCTATGCTGAAATGAACACATCCGGCCTGATAGAGCCCATATTCATATTTAAATCCATCCACAGACCTCAAGCCGATTCTGATCGCACCGTACTAGGCTAATAACCTTTCAAGGATCCATAATGACCCTTTTCCCATAATACACAAGAAGAACTATCATAACCGGAACAAACTTCCACAGTCCACAACCAAGTGAACCGAGCGCCCTCCAGGCATAAGTTCTCGAATCAGCGATATTACCACAATCTTCATACTTGGTTTCAATCTTCACTCAATCAAGTGACTACATGCCACTCTTACACAATCTTTTTGTGGGACACGCTCCCACGACCTTCCGCACCAGGTAACAAGTCTGCACATCCATTTCACCGGTCACACTAATGCTGTAAAGTATATCCAGAATTCGCAATCAGTACGCAAAGCCTCTTACACAAGACACTAATCTCAAGTGACGCTGGAGACAATACCAGCTTATTCTAAACATCTAAATTCCTTTTCCAGCTCATCTGAGCTCGTGACATCCTTGCCAATACTGAACTACAACCTCAATCCCTAATCTTTCAAATTTCATGCCGATCACCGCACCTATCTTACCAGTACGCGAGGGCCCAAAAATTGCATCATAACTCCTAAACAACTAATAGGATACATGCTTCACTTTGTAGAAACCTTTCACTTTACTCGCTTCAGGAGAATCATTGCAACACATGACTGAATTCTCATAACCTTAGAACACAGAAATCCTCAAGTAGTGGTCTAAACCACCATAACTCTTCCGGGATCTATCTACACATAACATTCCATAATACTTGAATTCCTCCAAATAAAATCAATTACGGCGGCCGTCAAGCCTCGCACGTACCGCCACAAATCACCTGCATAACTAAATATGCTGAAAGAGATGATCATTGCCACCATCATGCCAGACCCGTCCTTTCCCAATTTATTCTTAACTTGCCTTAGAAATAATAATAGCTCCAACCATTACATCACGAACCTAATTCCGCACTCATCCCGAGTGACCTTATTCCACGAGACCACGCTGTCTCAAATCTCGCGAACCATATCATACCCTCCTTGTGCGCATGTTCGCATCTTCAACCGATATACCCATTCTGATGATTCTTAATAAATCCAAAGTTACATGCTCCACTTCCTCTCATGATACCCGGTAGACCAAAGATAACACAGAACACTACAAGCTTCTTTATCGTAATCCGCTGTAGAAGCTTGATATTCAACTATACTATGGACTTGAAATCCTTAGGCACCATGCCTTAACTTTTAAATCCACTAGGACCGTTATTTAGAGTCAATCACTCTGACTTGGTCCCAAATATAATCAACTCCAAGGCTCTGCTAGCACATGAGTACCCTCTCAAGGAAGCACCTGGCCAAATTATCTTCCTTGTAACTCGCCTCTACACGAAGCATAAATCCTGAATATTCCCAAAGCCTGAGCATGAATCGATAAGTCCAACTATAGCACACATTCCTCAAATCGCTTGCTCAAATTACCACAGATGTTCTCTTTCCTTAGTCGTAATAACTCATCAATATGCTAATAATCAGAAATCTTACAAATAGACGACCATGCAATCCAACTGTAGGCGGTGGGACTCTCCCACTTAGCTTGAATCTACTATTGCATAAACCTCAAACCCACTAAAATTCTTCCTTCATCGACATGATCTAGCACAATCAACCCGTCAAATTCCTCGAAATCCTTCTATTAACCTTTAATGAACACTCCGAACCACCAACCACATTTACATATTCAATATCTTACCGGATAGCCAGTAAAATTCTTCGCAGAAGCTTCGTCAACACCACACGACCGCTAACCTGCTCACAGGAGATAACCCACCTATGAAAATTACATGCCGACATATTCCAACGTTGCTGCACTGGGTATAATTACTACAAAAACGGTAGACCATCCTGAGTCCGAGCTCATTCACCAGCTGCACCAGCCCGTTCATTCCCCATTGGCATCAACTAAACATGCGAAAATACATTCCAATCCAAATTCATGTTGTATCCTTTTTCATATTAAGTTACCCCCTCCTGTCACACCCAATCTTGCTCAATATAGCAGCCGATATCCCAAATTACGCTTGTAGACCTAGTCACTGTCCACCATGAATCCCAATCACTCCAAACTTTCCTCAAGACGTGTAGCTATCCCACCCCGTAACCCATATGCTACCTTACCACTCTCCCACTTTGGTCAAACCCTCTCCTTTAAGAAACTACTCGACTTCTATTTCTCACACTTGGCCTTCTAGGAACTTAACCACCACAAGACACCTCCCACATGTCCTTCCTCATCCTTCACTGCCCAGTTGTTTCCTTAAATCAAAATCTACCTCTGTAGCACTTGAACCGATAGATCGCTACCTACTTTAAACCCTTTCGGAAATCATCTTTCTCGAGCCATCAGTATCGGGATGTCGATTCGATCCTGAACTACTACACACTGCGACCTCTGACAGCCGCTTTCTCAACACCATTTATAATACCCTGCCCTAAGGCAAATTGAAGGAAACTATAACACCGGAGAACTTAACAAATAAAAACCAATCAAGGACGATGACGCCATATCACATGCGAGGATTCCACCACACTCGAAAATATCGAGTCCCGCTACTCCATCAGCCCAAGCCTGAACATTCTTAGTTCGATTGTCTTTCCTTCGTCGGAGGTAAAATACAGAATCTGAATCATGCACTGAGTAAACCTTCTTTCAAGTTATTCACTTCCCCGAGACATATGCAAGCATCCTACCTTCACATAAATACTGTGCGATAACAACTCATGAGCATCAAAGCAACCTGTGCATAGCCTCAAAGCTCTTAAAAGTACAACTACTGGGATGAAATGACAGAATATTCTTCCACATGCCGACGACACTAGCCCAATCAACTACGCAGGGAGAAACATCCCACACCACATCTGTAGTACCATTACAATTCCTCAATACTCGATTTATAACCAGCGCTTCACGTCACATAAGATTAAATGAGAAAGAGATGAAAGCATAAGCCTCAAAGGAATCAAATCGCACAATGAGGAATCAAGAAGGGAAGTGCTCCTAACAACCATGTAGCCTCTCAAAGATAAGTATAGACGTCTTTGTACCGATCTGCAAGACTCTACTAGACTCGCTCATGACTCGTGAGACCTAAGTGAACCTAGTGCTCTGATACTATGTTGTCACGACCCAAAATCCATAAAGGTCGTGATGGTGTCGGACACCACTGTCAGGCAAGCCAACAATAAATACTTAATTAAATTCTCATTTTTGTTACTTTTGAAATCATGTTTTTCCTTCAATTTAAATCATAAAAGATGAAGTTTACAAAAATAAATAATAATATATTTAAAATTTCCAATACATCACAACCCATAATCCTCCCAAAACCCGGTGTCACAAGTGTATGAGCATTAACTAGGAATATAAAATAAAATACATCAGCTGTCCGGAATACAAATTGGACAGGAAAAGAGAAATACAATACTCTGAGGGAGACTCTGTTGGATGCGAATTGTCATAAAGAATACAACTTACCTAAGTCCCTGCCATAATCGCGCCTCTACGCCCGCAAGGCCGCCAAACATATGTGTACCTGTACAAAAATGTACAGCAAGTGTAGCATGAGTACGTAAATCAATACGTACCCAGTGAGTATCCCGCCTAACCTCGAAGAAGTAGTGACGAGGGATCGACTCGGACACTTACTATGGGCTATAATTAATATACCAATGATATGATTAAGCATGGATCACGTAGAATGGCTGTAAGCCCGATATCATTAAATAAGTAAACAATTCTTTTGTTAACAAGAAATTCCCAAATTCATTTTCATCATTTTAATAGTTTATATCTCAGGCCAATGAGGCCATATCAATTATTATAATTTTCGAAGCAATTAATACAATCATGCACAAGTTATGCCGAGGTCGTACGGCCCGATCCAACAATAAAAATAAATTGTGCACTGCCAAGGGTCGAACGGCACGAACCATAAATGCATCTATAAATTTCCCCACTCGCGAATCATACATGTGACGCGGTCCCTGCTCGCGAATCATACATGCGACGCGGTCATGAATTTAAGGAAATACCCCGCTCGCGAATCATACCTGCAACGCGGCCAAATATATGTTTAACTTTTAAATCATATTTCTTTGTTGATTCTTTTCAAAATAAGGGAAATTCAACTTGAAGCTTTTTAAGAAAATTACCCAGCTCGCGAATCATACATGCGATGCGGTTGCACATAAATTCCTTAAGCTATTATAATATTCCTCAATTCTTTTCGAAATTACGAAGTTCAAATGAAACCTTTTAAATTTTAATTTCTTCAAATTTCCATTCTTTCAAGACAATTATTACTCAACCTCAATCTTGCTTCTTCTCAAGGCAAACAATAACATAAATCGACAGCAATGTTAAGAAGGCATGATGTAAACCTAGACTACCCGGACATAGGAATAACTAGTAGCTACGTACGGACTCTCGTCACCTCGTGCGTACGTAGCCTCCACAATTAGAAGCATATATTAATTAATTTTACCTATGGGGTTAATTCCCTCTTATAAGGTTAGAAAGGAGACTTACCTCGCTCCGAAGTTCCATAACCGGCTTTCGAGCCCTTCAAACAACTCAAACCGATGCCCAACACTCCAAAACTAGCCAAACAATGTGCAAACCAATGAAAATATACTATAATGCTCATAACAATTAAATTTACAACCATTCCCAACTCCGTTCGAAAAGTCGATAAAATCACCCTCGGGCCTATGTGCACGGATTATGAAATTATTTTGAAGATAATTATTACCCATAGCCTTATAAACTCAAATATATGATTTATTCCCAATTCCATGCCCAAATTCGTGGTCAAAATCCAAAATATCAAATTCTAGGTCTTCTACCAAAATTCCATAATTTATACTAATTTTCATGTTTAAATCCTTATGCAAACCATGTATTTAACTTATAATAAGTGGGAATCACTTACCTTGAGTTGCTTGCTGAATATCTACCCTTGAAGCTCTTCAAAATCGCCCAAACCAAATGAAAATGGGAGAAAAATGGCCAAAACCCCGCTTAAAAGCATTCTGCCCAGCCTGACCTTCGCACCTGCGGTCCAATAGACGCTCAGGCGGCTCTGCAGGTGCGGTCCAAATTCCTCTCCTGTGGTCCTCACTGCCCAGCCAAGACCTCGCACCTGCGGTCACGTAGCCGCACCAGCAGCTTCGCAAGTGTGAGAAACCTTCCGCTTCTATGAGGCACTTTCCGCTTCTGTGCTTTCGCAGATGCGGCCAAAAGCTCTGCACCTACGGTCCTTCACCTGGCCACCCTGCTCGCACCTGCGACTCTAATGTCGCTTCTATGCCCTCCGCACCTGCGGTCACAACCTCGCAAGTGCGGGTACACCAGATATCAGTTGCCTCAACTCTTCTTCAAATTCCAAATTCGATCCGTTAACCACCCGAAATCCACTCGAGGCCCTTGGAACCTTAACCAAATATACCAACACATCACAAAACACGTTACGAACTTAGTCGAGCCTTCAAATCACATCAAACAATGTGGAATTCATGAATCGCACCCCATTCCAAGCGTAATGAACTTTAGAATTTCAAACTTCTACATTCGATGCCGAAACCTATCAAATCACGTCCGATTGACCTCAAAGTTTGCACACAAGTCACATTTGACATTATGCACCTACTCCGACTTCCGAAATCAGATTCTGATCCCGATATCAAAAAGTCTACTTCTGGTCAAACTTCTCAAAAACCTTCAAATTTCTAACTTTAGTCAAATGACTCCAAAATGACCTATGGACCTCCGAATCCACTTTCGGACGCGCTCATAATACCAGAATTACCATACAGAGCTATTCCCAGACTCGGAATCCCAAATGGACATTGATAACATTGAAATGCACTTCAACCCAAATTTATGAAATTCTTCCAAAATGCCAACTTTCACAATAGGTGCCGAAACACTCCCGAGTCATCCAGAACCCGATCCGGACATACGCCCAAGTCCGGATTCATCATACGAACTTGTTGGAACCTTCAAATCCTGATTCCGAGATCATTTACTCAAAAATCCAAACTTAGTCAATTCTTCCAACTTAAAGCTTCCGAAATGAGAACTTTCTTTTTCAAATCGACTCCGAACTTCCGAAATATTAATTCCGACCACGCGTACCAGTCATAATACCTGAAGTGAAGCTGCTCATGGCCTCAAACTGCTTAATGACGTGCTAGAGCTCAAAACGACCGGTTGCGACGTTACATCAAGCTTATAAGCAACCTCCCCTATCCTCTGAAGCACCTCAATAGGCCCAATGAACCGGGGGCTCAACTTTCCCCTCTTCCCAAACCTCATAACACCCTTTATGGGTGATACCTTCAGCAAACCCTTCTCCCCAACCATAAAAGACACATCATGGACCTTCCTGTCCGCGTAGCTCTTCTGCCTTGACTGCGCCGTGCAATGCTCCTGAATCAATTTCACCTTATCTAATGCATCCTGAACCAAGTATATACCCAAGAGCCTAGCCTCACACGGCTCAAGCCATCCTACCAGAGATCTACACCTCCTCCTATATAAAGCCTCGTACAGAGTCATCTAATACTCGACCGGTAACTGTTGTTATATGAAAACTCCGCGAGCGCAACAACTGGTCCCATGAACCCCCAAAGTCAATGACACAAGCACTCTACATGTCCTCCAATATCTGAATAGTACGCTCGGACTGCCCATCCATTTGAGGGTGAAAAGTTGTGCTCAACTCAACCTGAGTACCCAACTCTCGCTGTACGGCCCTCCAAAACTGCGATGTAAACCGAGTGCCCCTATTTGAAATGATGGAAACTGGGACACCATGCATGCGAACAATCTCTCGGACGTACATCTCCACCAACCGCTCTGAAGAGTAAGTAGTACCAACTGGAATGAAGTGCGCGGACTTGGTCAGCCGATCCACAATCACCCAAATAGCATCGAACTTCTCGAAGCCCGTGGAAGCCCAACTACGAAGTCCATGGTGATCCGCTCCCACATCCACTCTATGATCTCTAACCTCTGAAGCAATCCACCTGGTCTTTGATGCTCATACTTAAGTTGCTGACAGTTGAGACACCGAGCCACAAACCCAACTATATCCTTCTTCATTCGCATCCACCAATAGTGCTGCCTCAAATCTTGGTACATCTTTGCGGCACCCAGATGATTGGAATACCGCAAGTTGTGGGCCTCCTCATGAATCAACTCCCTGAGCCCATCTACATTAGGTACACATATCCGGCCCTGCATCCTCAATATGCCGTCATCACCAATGGTCACATCCCTAGCATCACCTAGTTGAACCCTGTCCTGAAGAATGAGAAGGTGGGGGTCATCATACTGACGCTCCCTGACACGGTCATAAAGAGAAGACCAAGAGACCACACAAGCCAATACCCAACTCGGCTCCCAAATATCCAATCTGACAAGCTGGTCCGCTAAGGCCTGAACATCCAATGCCAAGGGTCTATCTGCTGCTGGGAGATATGCTAAACTCCCTAAACTCTCCGCCCGGCGACTGAAAGCATCGACCACCACACTGGCCTTCCCCGGATGGTACAAAATAGTGATACCGTAGTTCATAAGAAGCTCCAACCATCTCCGATGGCGCAAATTAAGATCCTTCTGCTTAAACAGATACTGCAGACTCCGGTGATTAGTATAGATCTCACAATGAGCCCCATACAAATAATGACACCAAATCTTCAAGGCGTGAACAATGGCTGCTAACTCAAGATCATGGTCAGGATAGTTCTTCTCATGGGTCTTCAACTGGCGCGAGGCATAGGTAATTACCCTACCTTCCTACATCAGAACACATCCAATACCTACCCTCGAGGCATTACAATACACGGTGTAAGAACCTGTAGCTGATGGTAGAACTAACACTGGAGCTGTGGTCAAAGCAGTCAAGAGCTTCTGAAAGCTCTCCTCACACTCATCCGACTACCTGAATGGAGCACCCTTTTGGGTCAATTTGGTCAAGGGCGATGCAATATATAAAAATCCCTCCACAAAGCGACGGTAATAACCCGCCAAACCAAGAAAGCTCCTAATCTCCGTGGCTGAGGACGGTCCAGGCCAACTCTGCACCGCCTCTAGCTTCTTCGGATCCACCTAAATACCCTCACTGGACACCACGTGCCCTAAGAATGCTACTGAACCGAGCCAAAACTCACACTTGGAGAACTTTGCATAAAACTTCTCCTCCCTCAATCTCTACAATACAGCCCTCAAATACTGAGCATGTTCCTCCTGGCTACGAGAGTACACCGGGATGTCATCAATGAATACAATAATGAATGAGTCCAAATAGGCTGGAATACACTGTTTATCAAATGCATGAACGTTGTTGGGGCATTGGTCAGCCCAAAAGACATTACCAAGAACTCATAATGGCCATAACGGGTCCTGAAAGCTGTCTTAAGAATATCCCAATCTCGAATCTTCAGCTGGTGATAACCGGACCTCAAATCAATCTTGGAGAACACCCTCGCTCCCTGAAGCTGGTCAAATAAATTATCAATACGAGGCAAAGGATACTTGTTCTTGACTGTGACCTTGTTTAACTGCCTGTAATCAATGTACATCCTCATGGAATCATCCTTCTTCTTTACAAATAGAATCGGTGCACCCCAAGGTGATACACTAGGCCAAATAAACCCCTTATCAAGGAGTTCCTGAAGTTGTCCCTTCAACTCCTTCAACTCTGCCGGTGCCATACGATATGGTGGAATAGAAATAAGCTGAGTGCCCGGCACCAAATCAATACTGAAATCAATATCCCTGTCAGGCGGCATGCCCAATAGGTCTACAGAAATACCACCGGAACAGAATCAATAGTAGGAGTCTATTCACTAACATCCCTCACAAAAGCCAAATAAGATAGGCAACCCTTCTCAACCATATGATGGGCCTTCAAATATGAAATCACCTAACTAGGTACATAATCTATAGAACCGCTCCACTCAACTCTCAAAAATCCCGGCATCGCCAATGTCACGGTCTTAGCGTTAGCCCCATACGCACGGCACCTTGCGGCGCTCATTTCTTGAGGCCTCGCCGTTCCGTTGCCAAAAGCCATCAGCCACCACAAGCAATGTCGCCTCTCGATGTTTCCCACAATAATCGATGGAAATCGGAACGTATTGAGTTTAGCCCCATGTGCACGGCACATTGCGGTGCTACTTGCACGAGGCCTCGCCGTTCCATTCCCAAAAGCCATCAGCCGCCACGAGTGATGCCAGACACAACGCACAGCAACCGATGGCAATCGGCACATACTTAGCTTAGCCCCATGCGCACGACACCTTGCAGCGCTACTTGCACGAGTCCTCGTCATTCCGTTGCCAAAAGCCATCAGCCACCACGAGCGATGCTAGACACAACTCACAGCAACCGATGGAAATCAGCACGTACTTAGCTTAGCCCCATGCGCATGGCACCTTGCGGCGCTAATTGCTCGAGGTCTCGCCGTTTCGTTGCCAATAGCCATCAGCCGCCACAAGCGATGTCGCCTCTCGATGTTTCCCACAACAATCGATGGAAATCGGAACGTATTGAGTTTAGCCCCATGTGCACGGCTCCTTGCGGTGCTACTTGCACGAGGCCTCATCGTTCCGTCACCAAACGCCATCAGCCGCCACGAGCGATGCCACACACAACTCATAATAACCGATTGTAATTGGCACGTACTTAGATTAGCCCCATGCGCACGGCACCTTGCGGCTCTACTTGTAAGAGGCTTTGCCATTTCATTGCCAAAAGCCATCAGCTGCCACGAGCGATGCCAGACACAACTCACAACAACCGATGGCAATGGGCACGTACTTAGCTTAGCCCCATGTGCACAGCACCTTGCGATGCTACTTGCACGAGGCCTCGCCGTTCCGTTGCCAAAAGCTATCAGGCCCAACGAATCATGTCACCTCCCGATGTTGCCCACAACAACTGATGGAAATCGGAACGTACTGAGTTTAGCCCCATGCGCACGGCACCTTGCAACGCTACTTGCACAAGGCCTCGCCGTTCCGTTGCCAAAAGCCATCAGCTGCCACGAGTGATATCACCTCCCGATGTTGCCCCCCAAAACCAATGGCAATCGGCATGTACTTAGCTTAGCGCCATGCGCACGGCACCTTGCGGTGCAACTTGCATGATGCCTCGCCGTTCCGTTGCCAAAAGCCATCAGCCGCCAAGACATCATGACATGGAAATAACCAATCCATTCCCAATATTACATCAAAGTCAACCATACTGAGCAACAAAAGGTCCACTCGGGTCTCCAATAGTCACCACACATGACCGATATACATGGTCCGCAATAATAGTATCGCCCACAAGAGTAGATACATGAATAGATGAAACTAAAGACTCACGGGGTATATCAAAGAAATGGGAAAAATACAAGGAAACATATGAATACGTGGAACTAGGGTCAAATAATACAGAGGCATCTCTGTGGCAAACTGAGACAATACCTGTAATCACAGCATATGAAGCAATAGCATCTGGTCTGGCAGGGAGCCCATAGAAATGGGCCTGACCATCCTCTGATCTGTCTCCCCCTCTCGGGCAACCCCTAGCTGACTGGGCTCCACCCCTAGTTGGCTGAGCTCCAACCCTGGTTGGCTGCGGGGGTGGTGGAGGAACTGGTGCTGGTGCCATCGGCCGAGTACTCTGTTGTGGAGTCCCACCCAATAGCCTAGGGCAATCTCTCATAATGTGACTAAAATCTCCGCACTCAAAACAACCCCTCCTCTGACGAAACCGCTACTCCTGATGCCCAAAAGAACTACCCGGGGATATCTAAGTGGACAAGGCATAATGAGAACTCTGCGCTAGTAGTGCACTGAATGATGACTGGCCTTGCTGATGACTGTGAGAACCATGGCCAGATGATGCACCACGGTGAAATGGTCGAGCTGTCTGAGCCTGTCTGAAATGACGACCTCTACCGTGCTGGAACTGACCCCATAAGGAACACTGAATCCACCCTGACCACGGGGCCTCTTGGCCTCCCTCTCAACCCTCTCCTGACTACAAACTATCTCAATCTGCCAAGCAATGTCGACAACCTCATCAAAGGTAACACCAGACACCTTCTCTCTGGTCATAAGCAACCGTAGCTGAAAAGTGATACCATCTATAACCCTCGTGATCCTCTCCCTGTCTGTGGGAACCAACCAGATAGTATGACGGGCCAACTTCGAGAATCGTATCTCATACTGCGACATATCACCCTAGCGAAGATTCTCAAACTGTCTGCGCAGCTCCTCTCTGCGGGACTGAGGCACGAACTTCTCCAAAAAGACCATGGAGAACTTATGCCAAGTAAGGGGTGTTGCACCAATAGTCCTACGCCTCTCGTAAGTCTCCCACCATCTGAGTGCAGCCCCAGAAAATTGAAGAGTAGTGAACGAGACCCCACAAGTCTCGAGAATACCAGCTGCACGGAGTATCCTCTGACACAAGTCCAAACAGTCCTGGGCATCCTCTCTCTCTGTGCCACTGAAAGGTGGAGGATGGAGTCTCCCAAACTTCTCCAACCTACGCTGATCATCCTCAGGCATAGCAGAAACCACATAATCCTGAGCAGATGTAACCGGCTGGGCTGGTGGTGCCTCCGGTGTCTGGAATCCTTGTACCACCTGCTCTTGTGTGTGGGCAGCGGGAGTCTGAGCACCTCCCCTGGCCTGAGAAATGTCTGCTGCAGTCGAAATAGAGACAGCCCGAGCAAGACTAGTACACACAGTCAAAATATGAGCTAAGGCCTCCTGAAAGCGGGGAATCACAATAGGCACATGTGGTGCCTACGCTGGTGCATCAACAACTGGAATCTGGTCTTGATCTGGGGCAACTAGTGGATCTGCAGGTACTGCCCCAACTGCCCCTGGCTGGTGGTACTGGTGGCTGGCCCTCCTGACCGGTAGCACGAGTCCTCACCATCTGTGAGAGAATGAAATAATAGGTGTTCAATTGCCAGAATAAACAGATTCACATGACAAGAATCCAAGAATATGAAATTTTCCTAAGGGTTCTGCAGCCTCTCAAAGATAAGTACAGACGTCTCTGTACCAATCCGCAAGACTTTACTAACCTACTCATGACTCGTGAGACCTATGTAACCTAGGCGCTGATACCAACTTGTCATGACCCCAAAACCTAACGTGTCGTGATGGTGCCTATCAGTGGTACTAGGAAATCCGACCTTCCCAAAAATACTTCCAAACTAAATATAAAAGTAAAGTAAAGCTTTCCATATCAGAAAAGTTTTTCATAAAATCAAAGTTAAACTCAAATTTGGAACAAAGTGCGGAAAACGAGCTTCAAATATCGGGGTGTCACCAAGTCATGAGTGTCTAAGTATTTAAAACTATTACATCCAATTTCTAAATATCAGTACAAAACGGAAAGAAATGTGGAAGTAGTAACAAGGTCCTACGGACGCTGGCAGCTACCTTGCAGTCTCCGAAACTCAAATAGGCCTGGACTCAACAATCTCAGTGCTCAGACACACCTGAATCTGCACATGTAGTGTATGGTATAGTATGAGTACAACCAACTCAGCAAGTAACAGAAATAAATAAGGAATCGAGACGTAGTGACGAGCTATACAGAACAATTCAATTGATAATTTTCACAGTTAAGAGTAAACATGAGTAAAAGATCACTTGCATAATTACCAATTCAAGCCAGACAATTTTCAGCTAAATGCAGCAACAAAGTGAAATAGATAAAACCTCACAGACACTGTCACTCAAACCCTCAATAACTCGACACTCAACCCTCGGCCCTCAATGCACACGCTCAATAGGTACATGTGCTCATTAGGGGTGTTCAGACTCATGAGGGGCTCCTACAGCCCAAGCGCTATAATCTGCACGGACAACTCACATGTTGCACGGCCAACTCACGTGCCATAGTATAAATATCTGGATCCGCACAGAAACTCACGTGTTGCACGGACCACTCACGTGCTATAGTATAATATAAGGATCTGCATCGACAACTCACGTGCTATAGTATAATATCTCACAAACAGGCCCTCGGCCTTACTCATTCATGAACCTCTCTAGTCTCATAGCTCTCAATAAAGAAAGGAAAAACAACACAAATCAAAGTGTTACAATATATCATACGGGAAAATAACAGAGACTGAGGTAAACATGTACAAGAATCACTATGACTGGATATAACTACCATGAGCAGGAATATAGCCTAAGCATGATTTCTAACATGAAAGGCAGTTAAGTTCTAGTAGACAGAAATGCATATAAACACAAATAAAGGCTTTTAGACTTCATAGTCTCCCGGGACGGACCAAGTCTCAATCCCTCACGCCGTACACCCACACGTCTATCACCTAGCATGGGTGCCACCTCCAAACAGTCACATTATACCAAACTCCGGGTTTCATACCCTCAAGACCAGATTTAAAACTGTTACTTACCTCAATAATGTAGAACTCCTACTCTGAAATGCTCTTTCCTCTCAAACCGGCCTCCAAATGACCCGAATCTAGCCACGAGCAATAAAATACGATCAATATGAGTTAAAGGAATGAATCGCACAAGGAAAATACCAATTTCTAGGCCAAATCCCGAATTCACTCAAACCCGCCCCCTGGGCCCACGTCTTGAAATCCGACAAAAATTACAAAACCTAAAAGTCCATTCACTCACGAGTCTACCCATACTAAATTTATCAAAATCTGACATCATTTGATCCCTCAAATCCTCAAATTACACTCTCCAAAATCCCAAGCCCTAACCCCCTATTTTCACTCCTATATCCCACTAATTAGATGAGAAAACAATGAAAAAAGACCATAGCTGTGAGTATTAGAGCTCAAGCAACTTACCTCTGTGAAAACCCTTGAATCCCCTTTAAAAATCATTCCAAAAGTTCCAAGGTCCGACTTGAAAATGGTGGAAATGAACAAAAATTCGCAAAGTCTTCTATCTATAGGTTCTGCCCAGGTGTTTTGCACCTACGGCTCAAAATGCGCACCTGTGGAGCCGCTTTTGTGAACAAATATCTGCATCTGCGGAAAATCACTTAAGTTCCCATCTATGTACCTGTGCTCCCTATCCGCTTCTGCAACCTCGCAGGTGCGGAAAAGACCTCGCACCTGCGGCCACTGCCAGTCCTCCTCACTTCCGCATCTGCGACTCATCCCCGCATCTGCGAGCTCGCAGATGTGACCAATATTACTCACTTGTAGTTCCAGCCCAGGTCCTCTATGTCTGCATCTGCGGCTCACCAAGTGCACCAGCGACCTCGCACCTGCGACTCCCCTTCTGCAGGTGCGGAAAAACATCAGCAGCAGCAGTTCAGCTGCATTTCAAAATTCCAAACCTCCAGTTAGCCATCCGGAATCACCCCGAGCCCCTCGGGACCTCAACCAAACATACCAACAAGTCATATATCACCATACAAACTTAGTCGAGCTTTTGAATCACTCAAAACAACATCAAAACACCAAATTACCTTTGGATTCAAGCCTAAGAACTTCTAAACTTCCAAGTTTCGCAAACGACGCCGAAACCTACCAAACCACGTCCGAATGACCTCAAATTTTACACACATGTCACAAATGACACCACGAACCTACTCCAATTTCCGGAAATCCATTCCGACCCCGATATCAAATTTTTTACTGCCGATCGAAATCGCCAAGTTTTCAACTTTTGCCAATTCAAGCATAATTCCACTGGACCTCCAAATCACATTCCAGACACGCTCCTAAGTCCAAAATTACCTAACGAAGGAACCATTAGAATTCAAATCCGAGGCCGTTTACACATAAGTCAACATCCGGTTAACTTTTTCAACTTAAGGTTCTAAATAAGAGACTAAGTGTCTCAAATCACTCGGAAACCACTCCGGATCCGAACCAACTAACCCCATATATCATAATATAGCTTAAAAGCACAAAAGAAAGCAGAAATGGAGAAAACGAGGCTATAACTCTCGAAACGACCGATCGAGTCGTTACAGTTGATCACATATAAAACAGTAGCCATAATAAGGTAGGAAAAGTGGTGTCTTATTTATATTGAGTAGGATACAGACAAATGAAATATTAGGAGATTAGACCTGGTAGAGCCATTGTTGTCAAAGTATCATTTAAGGCACACTTAAATCCTGAAACTTAAAAGCTTAGGGAGGACGCTTTGTCTTGCTAATTAAGTTGAGCTTTATTTTCGTGCTAGCCTCATTGCCTATAAGATCTATTTTGAATCGAGCATATCTAAACAATAAAAAAGAAATATATTAATCTATCTAAATCTATCTATATTATTATAAAAACATGAATATTTCACGCTAAATATTGAACGACTAAAATAATCCCAAAATATTGATCGACTTTTATGCCCTTAAATCTTTCAAATAAATACTTATAAGGATGGATATAATTGAGAAATTAACGCTTTCTTAGGAAGAATTATACTTGAAGAGGGAAATATCTTTTGAAGAGTTAAAGTTGTGATGGTGTTGTATCCAAGCAAGGAAACTTATAGGTTTAAAATTTAGTGTTTAGTATATTATTGCATACGTATGTTAATTTTGGCGTGGGGGCAGGATTGAGGAGAATCAATATGGAATAAAGTAATGGAAGCTGGAATAACAATTTATTTACTGTTGAAGGTTTATAATTAATGAATTAAGTATTATTAGTGTTATTTTTTATTAAAGACGTACATGTTAAAGATAATTTTACAGTCGATTATATTTTGTGTTTATATCCGGTTATACACAAATTTGTTGTCTACCATATTTTGTATTTGCATATTTCTTTTGATTTGAGATGGTGATTGCTAGGTTAATATCAAATGTATTTTTACGAGTTCTTATTTTGCGAAATAAGAGAACGTGAAAGAGGTACTGTCACAAACGGCTTTTTTCTCCTAGAAAGTAATTTTTTTTTTTTTGCATTCAATCATTCAAATTTATTATATCTTCGGAAAAAGAATGTTACTTTTTTGTGCCTATATTCTACCTATTGTAATTTATCAACTTAATAATCCAGTTTACAAAATTAAAGAAAAATTGGTAGTTTTTGTTTTGAATTCCAACTAAAAAACAAAGGTCGTAGTAATTTTATCCCAAATTACCAACATTTTACGATACAAGAAGAATTTAAAAACCTAATCCAACACTACATATGGTATTTTATTTCAAATCTAACGTGACTTGAGATATTCGTGTAACGCACGACTATAGAGACTAGTACTATAATTAAAGCACGAAGACCCTTACGAAATGTCGTTCGTCTTTTTTACCCTTTTAAAATAGAGTTCATACTGGATAAAATAGCAATTTGATCATTTTACTAATATTTAGGAATAGTCATTTATTAGTTTTCAAATATTTCACACTTTAAAATACTAAAATTTAGATTACTAAATCTTTCCTTATTTAAATTATATAAGAACTTCTAATATTTAGAAAATTTACAATCGAGTTATTTTTTACTTCACAATTAATTTGCTTTGTTATTTGTTTAGGCTTAGTTTCTTCCGTCTACACAAATGATTCTATAAAACAAAGATTTAAAAGTAAAATGTGAGAAAGATTTTTATTTGTACCCTTTGAAAATATAAATCTTAGTAGATAAATTATTATTACATTTAAATATTTAAAATTGGGGAGCAGTTTATATTAAGATTTGAATAACAAAATATAAATTATTTTCTTTAGTAATGAATTATTATGTTTTTGAAACAACTTATTAGACAAAGAAAGCTTACTCAATTTTTTTCTAAATTCATCATACTAAAAGAATTATTTTTTAAGTTGAAAAAGTTCTTAATAGTATTAAGACTCAGATTGATAAAAGTGGTAACTTGACGTAACAATGATGAAATAGTAGAGACAAAATATATCCTAAATGAGATGTTATTAATTATTTTTTATTTTTGCATTCATCCTAACAAATAACAACTTGTTTTAAAATATTAACTCAACATTAGTCATTTTTAGGCTTCACATTTTTATTTTATCAATTTTCTTCTATGAGCTATAGGACCGCCTCTTATTCACAAATCTTTAAAAAATCAAAAGATTCAATTTTCAATTTAGAGTTACGGAAAAAGGCTCAAATATGCTATCAAACTATAAGAAATGGCATATCTATGTCACCCGTTAAAAATGGTATGTATCATGCCACTAACGTTACACTATTGGTTCATTTGTGTCATTATTCACTAACGATTCTCACACCCGGTATTTACATTCCTTATTCTATTTTTTTTAACCTTACACTTGCCATGTGTCGTTTAATTAGACTTCTTCCCATAACTCGACCCTACATCATAATAAAAGTATAGTTGATCATGTGTTTGTATCTTCTCGATGAACTTGAGTACAGCTTTCCAAAAATATTTGCAAAGTTATCTCATTCGGAACCAACCATCCTAACGGACCCCATGATTATGCAAAGTTAGCCACGAATACACAGATGCAACAACTACTAAAGTTGCAAACTAAAGAGGCAAATCTGCTACATTTCCGAATTTTGCCCCAATAAGAGCTGTCACTGCTGTTTGGAATATATACATGAAGATGCCACCCCAGAAGAAGAGTACTCTCCTGCCAAACTTATCTGTACAAAAGACTGAAATAAAAGTTGCACAGCCAGTGATAGCAGCTGACATAAGCGAAGCATTACTCTTAAACCCTAATATTTGGAAAAGTACAGGAACATAGAACATGACTACGTTAAGCTGCTGGAGTGATGGAATAAGAATTGACAAAACTCTATACATTCGGAAGAATAAAAGATTATTCCATCGCCTGTCTACTTTCTTGGAAGCTTCCCTCGCCATAACAACAACAACCCAGTAAAATTCCAGAAGTAAGGGGTCTGGGGAGGGTAGTGTATACGCATACCTTACCCTTATTCACATCGAATAGAGAGGTTGTTTCTGATAGACTCTCGCCGTAGCTAGGTCATTAAATTCAGCATTCACATTATCAACTCCTCTGATCTTTTTCAACAATTGTTCTGCCTCCTCTTTCATTCCCCTGTCTATCAACGAACTCGGACTATCAGAGAGTGTTAGGGCATATATTATTAACCAAGCATTTAGATATGGTAGATATTCTAATAATTGTCATGGTTAAAAGTCTAAGTGGGAGATTGTTGGGATATATATTATTAACCATGGATTTTGGTTTGGATATAGTATTTATTATGGAACAATTGTTTATTCAATTTTAATAAACTTTTAAATAAATCATATATTCGTTTGTACCCTTTACTTATATAGTAGATGATTTAGTGTATAGAGTTTAGTTTATACACGGAAGATTAAATCATCGGTTCTTATAAGTATAAATATCATGTTCACAATCTAATGATAGAATTGAACAAACCATCAGGATTGTAGCACATGATTAAATATAATTTATCTTGATTATGAGAATGATTTAATTTTGACTTCTTGTGCTAGTATATTTTGTATTTATTGAACGGACCAAGTAGAGATAAGTATTTTATACTGACTTAATAAAATAACTTCTCTAGCCACTAAACGTACTTATATTCTTAATTTTGATATAATTATTATTAGTTGTATATATTTTTTATTGTTTTGATTTATTAAAAAACGAGATTCTTTTGTGGGTCATTATGCTTGGTAAATTGTCCACTGATGATATACATTGGCAAAGTAATAGTTAGTTGAAGAAATCCATGTCTCGGTCTAGAGATTGATGATACACCTTTATGAAAGCTTATAAGTTTTGATGTGTAAACCTTACAGGTGGATTTTGTATCCGGCACACGAAATAAGTTAAGCAAAAATTTAATGAAAATAATCAATGAATTATATTGTCAGTAATTTAATTTCTTTGATTAATATCTGAATATTAACATGTGGAGTTAAATGAGGTTTAATGGAAGAATTTTGAAATTGAACTGAGGAGTGCGGTTATAATTTTTTAGTGGAATAATTCGTAATTTATTATGGTAGTATTAATTCGGATATTTTGAATTAAGTCCATAATAAGAAGTCTTGTTAATTAAATAATGCAGTCCCTGTTGTGTCTGAATAATTAGGAATTAAATGGAATCATATTTCTTGGTAGAAAAGGAAGACTCAACACGTTTAAGAAAATGTTTTAAACCATAAAACTTGTGGCTATATAAAGAGGTCTTATTCCATAAGGATGCTATGGTTTTACTACATGGTTTTTTCCGGGAGAAATTCGCCCACACGAATATTGCTAATTCCGGATATTATTCGGGTCACACAATAGAAAATTGTGGAGCTGGAGGATGATCTCGTGGACGGTTTTCGCTCTCACTTGAAGGCTTTTTTCTCGATCACGATCACGCTGCAAGAGATAAATATCGATTTTATGTTTGATTAAAATCTGTGATTATGTGTTGTCTACATTACATGCAACTGATCATGATTATTTGTTTCCGCTGTTTATACCTATTTTTCATCAATTATATCATAGCCTACTTGCGTCTAAATAGATGACATGAAACATGTTTGTGTATGTGTGCAATTATATACAATAATATGTGCGGTTGCTGAAAGCCATCGATTGCAGCGGAAGCAATCCTCGTCAGTTAGTTCCTATCTAACGGGTTATGTCGTATTCTTGATATTTAATTAAGAAAAGAATTGAGGAATTGCTTGTTGTGTTTAATATGGCGGCGGCGGCAAACATTATAGATGTTGTTGACCTTGTGCTTGTAATTTTATTTGTTGATGGGCATATAATAATTAACAAAGAAAGTAAAAGCAGAAGAAGTGTTGCCTGTGATTAGATCCGGTGGCGGCATCGACACTGCCTTGGTTTATTAAAGATTCACCTTACTTTATTTTCTTGGTTATATGACTATATCTGAGATATTGAAAAAACAAAAGGAGAAGTGGGGAGAGAAACTATTTTATTTTTCTAATGATTGTTACTCATCGTATCGTATTGTATTATTATCCCAAAATAATATTTATTTTAATTATTTCATTAAAATTTATTATATTATATTATTAAATTTATTATTGCGCAACAATAAAAAGTCTCATTTTTTGAAACAACCAATTTGGTGTGGGGGGATTGTTTTCTATTTTTCTTTCTAATTATGCCCTAACTTATTACTCCATAATTCTATTTTACCCCTTTACCTTTTTTATATTTTAACTCCAAATCTCCCACCTATAACCTACTTTGTCTCCGTCCCATTTTTTCCGAAACTTCTGTCACTCTTAACTCCAATATAAAATTGCTAATTTTGTTCCGCTAATTTTGTCAGAATTTGCCTGAATTTTGCTTAGTCTATTTATAAGACATATTTGATGATAAATTAGTAAAAATTAATTTTTTAAAATTATTTTTATGCTTAATTCTTGATAAATTTAATATTTAAACAATTGAGGGTATTTTAGTAAACTTATAAGTTATAGTACAGTACGATACAGTCAAATCAAACAGCGAAATGTTATTTAACAACAACAAATAATACAATATATCCAAATATTATATTTATAAAACGATACAATACAATACAATACAACACAATACAATACATTATAAAATGATAGGTAACAACCATCCAAACAAACTGTAAAAGACAAGGATTGCTAGCACTATTGATAACTTTAATTGGTTGTTTGTTGCACTTTTTCTATGGATGCGTGGCCTAAAATTAATTTGCATCTTGTGACTTTGAAATTAGAATAAGCGTTCAATAAGCTTGTATATTGTAATGATTCGGTCAGTCGTTTCGAGATTTATAGATTCGTTTCTTCCATTTCTGCTTCCTTTATGCTTTTAAGCTATATTATGATATACCGAATTAGTTGGTTCGGGTCCGGAGTGATTTCGGAGTGGATTGAGACACTTAGTCTCCTATTTAAAAGTTTAAGTTGGAAAAGTCAATCGGATATTGACCTATGTGTAAACGATATCGGATTTGAATTTTTATGGTTCCGTTAGCTCCGTTAGGTAATTTTGGACTTAAGAGTGCGTCCAGAATGTGATTTGGAGGTCCGTAGTAGAATTAGGCTTGAATTCGCGAATTGAAAATTTGACGATTTTCGGTCGGCAGTGAAATATTTGATATCGGGGTCCCAATGGATTTCCGAAAGTTGGAGTAGGTTCGTGGTGTCATTTGTGATGTGTGTGTAAAATTTAAGGTCATTCGGGCTTGGTTTGGTAAGTTTCGGCGTTGTTTGTGGAATTCGGAAGATTTGAAGTTCTTAGGCTTGAATCCGAGGGTAATTTGGTGTTTTGATGTTGTTTGGAGTGATTCGAAGATTCGACTAAGTTCGTATGTGATATATGACTTGTTGGTATTTTTGGTTGAGGTCCCGAGGGCCTCGGACGTGTTGCGGATGGTTGACGGATTGGTTTTTGGTGTTTGAGAGCTGCTGGTGTGAATTCTGCAGGTGTTGCCGCACCTGCGGAAGGGGAGTCGCAGGCATGAGGCCGTAGGTGCGGACAGTACTGGGCTAGGCAGGATGCGCAGGTGCGAGAATTCTGTCGCGTTTGTGAGCCCGTAGGTGCGAGACTTGAAGCGCAGATGTAGAAAATGGGAGGCCAAGGCTGGAGCGCAGGTGCGAAGGATTGGCCGCAGGTGCGAGGCCTGGGCGTAGGTGCGGAGGCTGAAGAATTAAGTGAGTTTTGCAAGTGCGGCGATTTGACCGCAGGTGCGGTCCCGCAGGCGCGAAGAATAGGCCGCAGATGCGAAAAGCCTAGGCAAATAGTATAAATTGCACACTTCGCGAATTTTGGTTCATTCTTCACCATTTGCAGTCAGTTTTGAAGCTTTTGGGAGTGATTTTGAAGAGGGATTCAAGGGGATATCAGTGAGGTAAGTTGCTTGAGCCCTAATACTCGTATATATGATGATTTTCCATTGTTTAATCATGTAATTAGTGGAAATTAGGGGTGCAAATGAGGGGTTAGATCTTGGGATTTTGGAGAGTTTGATTTAAGGATTTGAGGGACAATGAGGTCGGATTTTGATAAATTTTGTATGTATGGACTCGTGACTGAATGGGCTTTCTAGTTTTGTAAATTTTGTTGGATTTCTAGACGTAGGTCCGGGGGCCGGGTTTGAGCCGATTTCAGGTTTTTAGCCTAAATTGGTAGTTTTTTCTTGTGGAATTCATTACTTTAGCATAAATTGATGGTATTGTACTTATTGCGAATAGATTCAGAGTATTTGGAGGCTGAATCGAGGGGCAAGAGCATCGCAGAGTAGGGATTTGATCGGTTTGAGGTAAGTAACGATTATAAATCTAGTCCTGAGAGTATGAAACCCAGGATTTCGTATCATTATACTATTTTGAGGTAACACACATGTTAGGTGACAGACGTGTGGGCGTGCACCGTTGGGGATTGTGATTTAGTCCGTCCCGTAGCAACTGTAAAGTTGCATATTTTGTTGTAACTATATGATACTTATGAGTTTTAGAAATGAGCTTCTGTGAATTGGGCGGAATGCCATGTTTCGGCCTTGTGCCAGTGCTGTTTGGACCCTTAGGGGCCTTTTTCTTACTATCCTCTCATTGTTTTGCGATTGAAAATCTATACTCAGTCATGGTTATACTTGTTTACTGCATAACTCAGTTTTATTACTCTATTTTGATGCATATAAATGTTGTTTTGGGCTGAGTACCCTGTTTTTACTGAAAGCCTGCATGGCTTGAGAGGTTTATGCTGAGTGAGGCCGAGGACCTTATTTGTGAGGATATTTATGGGATCGGGCTGCACGCGGAAGCATGTTTGATATAGGCCGAGGGCCTGATTGATTTATGCCATAATTTGGCTTGATATAGCGCTTGGGCTGAAGGAGCCCCGCTGGAGTCTGTACAAACCCCTAGTGAGGTAGATACCTACTGAGTGCGAGTACCGAGTGCTGAGTGACTGGGAGGCATGAGTGATTGTGAGGTATGCCCGAGAGGCATGAGTGATTGTGAGGTATTCCCGAGAGGCATGAGTGATTGTGAGGTATGCCCGAGAGGCATGAGTGATTGTGAGGTATGCCCGAGAGGCTGTATATGAGTGATTGTGAGGTTTGCCCGAGGGGCTGTATACGAGTGATGTTGCCCGAGGGGCTGATTATGATTTCATCATTTTTTGCTCACCTTTGCATTGAGCCTTTGTTTGAAAAACTGTTGAAAATAAAATATCTTTAAATGATTTTTACTGGAATTAGGTTTAAATGAGATGATTTGATTCAAACACAGATTTTTAAAGCATGTTGTATTTTACCGAGATTTCATGATATGAACTTTATATGCTTTATTGATCGTCACTACTGCTCAGTCTTTATTTACTGTTGTTACTTACTAAGTTGGCGTACTCACGTTACTCCTTTCACCTTGTGTGTAGATCCAGGTGTAGCTGGACACGGTAGTGGTTGTTGACTATTCCGGTTGCAATTTTTCTCGGGGATAGCAAGGTAGCTGCCTGTCGATCGCAACCCTGCTTTTCTCCCTCTTATTTTCCTTTAGTTGTATTTAGCTATTTTCCAGACTATGTTAGTCTCGATATTGTCAGATAATTGTAGTAGATGCTCATGACTAGTGACACCCCGATGTTGGGCTTTTCTTTTTCGTACTTTTGTTTTGATTTGAACTCCTTTACGAAGGTTTTTGTGTTAAATAGCCTTGAAATTTTCTTTGAAATAATAATATCGGTTTGTTTTGGAAATGAGTCGGCTTTCCTAGTTCCACGATAGGTGCCATCACGACAGGACTAGTTTGGGTCGTGACAAGTTGGTATTAGAGCCTAGGTTACACAGGTCTCATGAGTCATAAGCGGGTTTAGTAGAGTCTTGCGGATCGGTACGGAGACGTCTGTACTTATCTTCGAGAGGCTGCAGAACCCTTAGGAAACTCCACATTCTTGAATTCTTGTCATGCAAATCTGTTGATTCTAGTAACTAAACATCTGTTGTTTCATTCTCTCACAGATGGTGAGGACTCGTACTACCGGTCAGGAGGGCCAGCCACCAGTACCACTAACCAGGCCGCGAGAGGCCAAGGCCACGGTAGGGCCATGGTAGTGGCAGAGGTGCAGCCTGCACCGCAGCTGGGACAGTACTTGCAGATCTACCAGTTGCCCCAGATCAAGACCAGATTCCATTTGTTGATGCACCAGCTCAGACACCACTTGTGCCTATTGTGATTCTAGGCCTTCAGGAGGCCCTAGCTCAGATTCTGACAGCGTGTACCGGCCTTGCTCAGGCGGTCTCTATCTCGACGGCCGCAACCACTTCTCAGGCCGGGGGAGGCACAGGCACTTAGCTGTCTCTTATACACATCTCTNGCACCGCAGCTGGGACAGTACTTGCAGATCTACCAGTTGCCCCAGATCAAGACCAGATTCCATTTGTTGATGCACCAGCTCAGACACCACTTGTGCCTATTGTGATTCTAGGCCTTCAGGAGGCCCTAGCTCAGATTCTGACAGCGTGTACCGGCCTTGCTCAGGCGGTCTCTATCTCGACGGCCGCAACCACTTCTCAGGCCGGGGGAGGCACAGGCACTTAGACTCCCGTCGCTCGCACACCCGAGCAGGTTGTTTAGGGACTCCAGATACATGGGAACCACTAGCCTAGCCGGTTGCAGCTGCACAGGATTATATGGTTCCTGTTATGCCTGAGGATGATCAGCGTAGTTTGGAGAAGTTTGGGAGACTCCAGCCGCCACATTTCAGTGGCACAGAGAGAGAGGATGCTCAGGACTTCTTGGACAGGTATCAGAGGATACTCTGTACTGCTAGTATTCTGGAGACTTGTGGGGTCTCATTCATTACTTTTCAAGTTTCTAGGGCTGCACTCAGATGGTGGGAGACTTACGAGAGGCGTAGGCATATTGGCACAGCACCCCTTACTTGGCAGTAGTTCTCCATGATATTTTTGGAGAAGTTTGTGCCTCAATCCCGCATAGAGGATCTGCGCAAACAGTTTGAGCGGCTTCGCCAGGGTGATATATTTGTGACGCAGTATGAGATGCTATTCTCAGAGTTGGCCCGTCATGCTATCTAGTTAGTTCCCACGGACAGGGAGAGGATCAAGAGGTTTATTGATGGTCTCACTTTTTAGCTACAGTTTTTTATGACCAGAGACAAAGTGTCTGGTGCTACCTTTGATGAGGTTGTCGACATTACTCGGCAGATTGAGATGGTTCGCGGTTAGGAGAGGGTTGAGAGGGAGGCCAAGATGCCGCGTGGTCAAGGTGGATTCAGCGGTGCTTCCTTTAGGGGTCAGTTCCAGCACGATAGAGGTCGTCATTTCAGACAGGCTCAGTCAGCTCGGCCATTTCACCGAGGTGCATCATCTGGCCATGGTTTTCACAGTTCTCATCGGGGCCACTCATCATTCGGTGCCCTTCCAGCTCAAAGTTCATCCCAGGCTCCATCAGTTCAGGGCTCTTTTATGCCAGGTTCTTCTACCAGTTATCCCGATGCTCGGGGCTCCCTTCAGTTCCCGCCACCAGAAGCAGGGAGTTGTTTTGAGTGTGGTGAGTTTGGGAATATGTGGAGGTAGTGACCTCGTCATCATGGAGGTCTATCTCAGCAGAGGAGTCAGCCTTCGACTTCAGCACCTGTTATTTCACCACATGCGCAGTTAGCTCGGAGTGGGGGTTAGTCAGCTAGGGGTCGCCCTAGAGGGAGAGGCAGATCATGGGGTGTCCAGGCCCGTTTCTATGCCCTCCCTGCCAGACCAGATGATATTGCTTCAGATGCTGTGATTATAGATATTGTATCTGTTTGTCACAGAGATGCCTCTGTAATATTTGACCTTGGTTCCATGTATTCATATGTTTCCTCGTATTTCGCCAATTTTCTAGATATGCCCCGTGAGTCTTTAGTTTCATCTGTTCATGTATCTACTCCTGTGGGCGATACTATTGTTGTGGACCGCATATATCGGTCATGTGTGCTGACTATTAGGGGTCTGGAGACCCAAGTGGACCTTTTGCTTCTCAGTATGGTTGACTTTGATGTGATATTAGATATGGATTGGTTATCTCCATGTCATGCTGTTCTAGATTGTCACGTAAAGACCGTGACATTGGCGATGCCGGGATTTTCGAGGGTTGAGTGAAGCGGTTCTGTAGATTATGTACCAAGTAGGGTGATTTCATATTTGAGGCTCAGCGTATGGTTGAGAAGGGTTGCATGTCTTATTTGGTTTTTGTGAGGGATGTTAGTGCAGAGACTGCTACTATTGATTCTGTTCCGGTGGTACGTGATTTTCCGGATGTGTTTCCTGCAGACCTGCCGGGCATGCCGCCTGACAGGGATATTGACTTTGGTATTGATTTGGTGTCGGGCACTCAGCCCATTTCTATTCCACCGTATCGTATAGCACCAACGGAGTTGAAGGAGTTACAAGAACAACTTCAGGAACTCCTTAGTAAGGGGCTTATTCGGCCTAGTGTGTCACCTTGGGGTGCACCAGTTCTATTTGTGAAGAAGAATGATGGTTCCATGAGAATGTGCATTGATTACAGGTAGTTGAACAAAGTCACAGTCAAGAACAAGTATCATTTGCCTCGTATTGATGATTTATTTGACCAGCTTCAGGGAGCGAGGGTGTTCTCTAAGATTGATTTGATGTCCGGTTATCATCAGCTGAAGATTCAGGATTTGGATATTCTTAAGACAGCTTTCAGGACCCGTTATGGCCATTATGAGTTCTTGGTGATATCTTTTGGGCTGACCAATGCCCCAGCAACATTCATGCATTTGATTAACAGTGTATTCCATCCCTATTTGGACTCATTTGTTGTTGTATTCATTGATGACATCTTGGTGTACTCTCGTATCCAGGAGGTGCACGCTCAGCATTTGAGGATTGTATTACAGAGATTGAGGGAGGAGAATCTTTATGCAAAATTTTCTCCAAGTGTGAGTTTTGGCTCAGTTCAGTAGCATTCTTGGGGCACGTGGTGTCCAGTGAGGGTATTCAGGTGAATCCGAAGAAGATAGAGGCGGTGCAGAGTTGGCCTAGACCGTCCTCAGCCACAAAAAATTGGAGCTTTCTTGGTTTGGTGGGTTATTATTGTCGCTTTGTGGAGGGATTTTCATCCATTGCTTCGCCCTTGACCAAATTGATCCAAAATGGTGCTCCATTCAGGTGGTTGGACGAGTGTGAGGAGAGCTTTCAGAAGCTCAGTACTGCTTTGACCACAACTCTAGTGTTAATTCTGTCATCAGCTTTAGGTTCTTACACCATGTATTGTGATGCCTCGAGGATAAGCATTGGTTGTGTTCTGATGCAGGAGGATAGGGTGATTGCCTATGCCTCGCGCCAGTTGAAGATCCTTGAGAACAACTATCCTATCCATGATCTTAAGTTAGCAGCCATTGTTCACGCCTTGAAGATTTGGCGCCATTATTTGTATGGGGTTCATTGTGAAATCTATACTGATCATCAGAGTCTCTAACATCTGTTTAAGAAAAAGGATCTTAATTTGCATCAGCGGAGATGGTTGGAGCTTCTTAAGGACTATGATATCATTATTTTGTACCATCCGGGGAAGGCCAATGTGATGGCCAATGCTTTGAGTCGTCGGGCGGAGAGTTTGGGAAGTTTATCATATCTTCCAGCAGCAGAGAGACCTTTAGCATTGGATGTTCAGGCCTTAGCGGGCCAGCTTGTGAGATTGGATATTTCGGAGCCGAGTCGGGTGTTGGCTTGCGTGGTCTCCAGGTCTTCTATTTATGACTGTATCAGGGAGCGTCAGTGTGATGACCCTCACTTGCTCGTTCTTCAGGATAGGGTTCGGAGAGGTGATGCTAGGGATTTGACTATTGGTTATGAAGGCGTGTTGAGGATACAGGGCCGGATATATGTGCCTCATATAGATAGTCTTCGGGCGTTGATTCTTGAGGAGGCCCACAGCCCGCGGTATTCCATCAATTCGGGTGCCGCGAAGATGTACCAGGATTTGCGACAGTACTTTTGGTAGAGCCGGATGAAGAAGGATATAGTTAGGTTTGTAGCTCGGTATCTCAACTGTCAGCAGGTTAAGTATGAGCATCAGAGACCGGGTGGCTTGCTTCAGAGATTAGAGATTCCCAGAGTGGAAGTGGAAGCGGATTACCATGGACTTTGTAGTTGGGCTCCCACAGACTTCGAGGAAGTTCGATGCTATTTGGGTGATTGTGGATCGGCTGACCAAGTCCGCGCACTTTATTCCAATTGGTACTACTTACACTTCAGAGCGGTTAGCTGAGATTTACATCCGAGAGATTGTTCGCCTGCATGGTGTCCCAGTTTCCATCATTTCAGATAGAGGTACTTAGTTCACATCGCAGTTTTGGAGGACCGTGCAGTGAGAGTTGGGTACTCAGGTTGAGTTGAGCACAGCTTTTCACCTTCAGATTGACGGGCAGTCCGAGCGTACTATTCAGATATTGGAGGACATATTACGCGCTTGTGTCATTGACTTTGGGGGATCATGGGACCAGTTTCTGCCACTCGCGGAGTTTGCATATAACAACAGTTATCAGTCGAGTATTCAGATGGCTCCGTATGAAGCTTTATATAGGAGGAGTTGTAGATCTTCGGTTGGATGGTTTGAGCCGGGTGAGGCTAGGCTCTTGGGTATAAACTTGGTCAAGGATGCATTAGATAAGGTGAAATTGATTCAGGAGTGGCTTCGCATGGCGCAGTCTAGGCAGAAGAGCTATGCGAACAGGAAGGTTCGTGATGTATCTTTCATGGTTGCGGAGAAGGTTTTGCTGAAGGTATCACCCATGAAGGGTGTCATGAGGTTTGGGAAGAGGGGCAAGTTGAGCCCCCGGTTCATTGGGCCTTTTGAGGTGCTTCAGAGGATAGGGGAAGTGGCTTATAAGCTTGACCTATCACCCAGCTTGTCGAGTGTGCACCCAGTGTTTCATGTTTACATGCTCCGGAAGTATAATGGAGATCTGTCCCGTGTTTTGGACTTCAGCACGGTTTAGTTGGAGGGTTATATGACTTATGATGTGGAGTCGGCGGCTGTATTAGATCGGCAGGTTTCGAAGTTGAGGTCAAAGGACATAGCTTCGGTGAAGGTGCAATGGAGAAGTCAGCTTGTGGAGGAGGCCACCTGGGAGACCGAGCGGGAGATGCGGAACAGATAACCACACCTATTCGAGACTCCAGGTATGTTGCTAGATCTGTTCGAGGACGAACGGTTGTTTAAAAGGGGGAGGATGTAACGACCCGGCCGGTCGTTTCGAGAGTTATAGCCTCGTTTTCCCCGTTTCTGCTTCCTTTATGCTTTTAAACTATATTATGATATACCGGGTTAGTTGGTTCGGGTCCGTAGTGGTTTCGGAGTGGATTGAGACACTTAGTCTCTTATTTAGAAGTTTAGGTTAGAAAAGTCAATCGGATATTGACTTATGTGTAAACGATCTCGGATTTGAATTATTATGGTTCTGTTAGCTCCTTTAGGTGATTTTGAACTTAGGAGTGTGTCCGAAATGTGATTTGAAGGTCCGTAGTGGAATTAGGCTTGAATTGGCAAATTGGAAATTTGGCGATTTTTGGTCGGCAGTGAAAAATTTGATATCGGGGTCGGAATGGATTTCTGGAAGTTGGAGTAGGTTCGTGGTGTCATTTGTGACATCTGTGTAAAATTTGAGGTCATTCGGACGTGATTTGGTAAGTTTCAGCATTGTTTGTGGAATTCGGAAGATTTGAAGTTCTTAGGCTTGAATCTGAGGGTAATTTGGTGTTTTGATATTGTTTGGAGTGATTCGAAGGTAAAACGACTAAGTTTGGAGTGATTCGAAGGTAAAACGACTAAGTTTGTATGTTGATATATGACTTGTTTGTATTTTTGGTTGAGGTCCCGAGGGCCTCGGGCGTGTTTCGGATGGTCAACAGATTGGTTTTTGGTGTTTGAGAGTTGCTGGTGTGAATTCTGTTGGTGTTTCCGCACCTACGGAAGGGGAGTCGCAGGCGCAAGGCCGCAGGTGCGCTTAGGAAGTTTGCAGGTGCGGACAGTGTTGGGCTAGGCAGGATGCGCAGCTGCGAGAAGTCTGTCGCATCTGCGAGCCCGCAGGTGCGAGACATGGAGCGCAGATGCGGAAAATGGGAGGCCAAGGCTGGAGCACATGTGCGAAGGATGGGCCGCACCTGCGAGGCCTCGGCGTAGGTGCGGAGGCTGAAGAATTAAGTGAGTTTTGCAGGTGCAGCGATTTGATCGCAGGTGCGGCGATTTGACCGTGAGTGCGGTCCCGCAGGCGCGAAGAATAGGCCGTAGGTGCGAAAAGTTTGGGCAAATAGTATAAATTGCACACTTCGCGAATTTTGGTCCATTCTTCACCATTTTTAGTCGATTTTGAAGCTTTTGGGAGTGATTTTGAAGAGGGATTCAAGGGAATATCAGTGAGTTAAGTTGTTTGAGCCCTAATACTCGTATATATGGTAATTTTTCGTTGTTTAATCATGTAATTAGTGAAAATTAGGGGTGAAAATGAGAGTTAGGGCTTGAGATTTTGGAGAGTTTGATTTAAGGATTTGAGGGACCAAATGAGGTCGGATTTTGATTAATTCTATATGTATGGACTCGTGAGTGAATGGGCTTTCTAGTTTTGTAAACTAGTTAATTTGCCCGCGCTACGCGCGGTCGTTAATGAAAATTAAAATATGACTAAATAATTTTTATAATTAAAAGAATTAGACGTTACTCTTTGATGATTTTATCTTCTCCGATCAAAATATTACAGTTATAAAAGAAGATATGTGAAATAAAAAAGAAAAATAAAATACAAAACAAATAGATTTGCACTTTTTTCATTCTGTGTTAAGGCGACATGTAAAAATTCATGGCATTTAAAACCATTTATTTGAAACAACATAATTCAAAATATGTAAATGCAATACCATATTATTTGTACATATACAAATATATCCGCAACCATTCTTTAAATGAATGATATAGTAAAACTCTTTTATATATTTGGGTTCTCCACTGTACTTGCTCATTTTTCAGATACTCAATCTGCATTTGTGAGATTTTTGTATACTTCACATCTCTGAAAACTTCATATTTTTTAATTGCATATGCAATAAAAGATAAATTTAACGTTAAAATATAACGAACAACTACGTAACGAAAGTGTTAAATATAGTATAAACAACTTACCTCGACAAATATTCATAGGAATTAGATTAGCATGATCTATAATCTTTTTATTCAGCATAGAAATTCCATATGATAAAAGATAGCTATATTTTGAAGATATAAGCATTTGTATGATTACATTAATCCGTTTAACTTTAACATCAAACATAGGATTAATAGTGGTACCTTTTACCAAACCATATCATATACTCTAATATGTTTTCTAACTCTGGCATGTGCATAAACTAGAACTTTCTTGACGCAATGTCCAGCAGGCTTGGCCAGGCCAACACAAAAAAGATTAATTAGAATAAAAGATGACTATCGATAAGAGGATATTAAAAGGTGACTGATAACATTTTCTTAAATGGGTTAACCTTTTTTTTATTTTCGGGATCACGCATTCATTTATATTTCAAATAAAACTTAAAACTTCTGAAACCGCATAAAATATAAGGCAAAATTGGCAAACGAGTTTTATGAGAAAAGGAGAAAAGGGAAGTAAATAGGGGTTGATATGATAAGAGTTTTTCCTATTACCTCTTTCCATAACGACTTTTTAATCTTTTTGTTTGTTATTTCCCTTTGATTTGTTCTTTTCATAACGCCCATGCCAATCTTCTCATCCAAATTTTTATTACAAAATTTCAAAATATCCACTTCTTGCTCCTAATACTTGTACCATCTATTTACACCATCAACTCTTTTATAAATTGAGAAGAGAGACCACAAGGAAAAAAATTTAAAAATTTCCAAAAGTCTGCTTCTGTCTCCTAATATCTACTTTTACCATCGCAAAACACCATCAAATCTTCTATAAATGACAGGAGAGATTACACAAGGAAAATAAAAAGATAAAAATGAATAGGTCACCTGCAAACAGTAAAATTTAATGAGAAACCAAAAAGAAACTCACCAAAACCTTATTTGAAATCCCAACTGAACACACAATTCTGTTTTACCATGCCCATGCATTTCGGAAAACTACATTGTTGTTATTATAGCGGAGATCGAAAGCAAAATACCAAATATATCAGTAAAATAGTTTTTCAAGGATTTGGATTTATGAGGTATGGATATGAAAGAAGAATCAATGGTGAAGAAAAAAATTTTAACGTGGTTATTTATAAGTATATAACAGTGTAACTGATGTGGAGTTGAAGGGGTAAACTAAAATAATACTTAGTAGCAGTAAAATTTTTGATATACACAATTCGTCTTATCATTTGATTTCCGTTACTAATTTTTCTTGTAAGACTTTTCGTCTCCATTAATAAGTTAAAATGTTGGGTTGCTTGAACGGATGCTTCGATCTTAAGGTGACCGTTGCTTCTTTCTAAGATGTCACCGAATGGACGCTTCTTCAATATGAAGACCGTTTTATTCTTTCCTATAAGGACTTTTGAGCTTCTAATAAATAAGATAAAGTAAAAAAATTGGAAGAAGAATCCAAAGAAGGAGAACCTGGTTTCTAAGAGGTGCCACATTACCTTCTTTTGTCCCGTCCCTCCTTTATATATATATATATATAGAGAAAGGGATACTACAAGAAAACACTAATTTTGTGGGGAGGGGGGGATTGGTCAAATTGTGACGGTTTTTGACCCCCTCAAAAAGAATTATGGCGGTTTCTAGAAGTGTCACATTTATCTTTGCCACGAGCATTTTGTGGCGAGTTTTTAAAACCTCCACGACAACCGCCACAAAATGAATTTTGGATTTGTGGGAGTTCTTGAAGATAATTGGTGGTAGTTTAGAACCCCCGCAATATGATTTCAACGTGTCAAAAAAAACATACTGCGGTGGTTTATAAACCCCCTCAATATGATTATAATGGTTCAAAAAAAAATTGTGGCCGTTTTTGAACCCCCACGATATGATTTAAATATTTTTTAAAAAAATAATTATGTGGGGTTTATAACCGCTGCAATATGATATTAATATTAAAAAAAATGGTGACAGTTTATTTCCGCCACAACAAATCAAATTTCATAAAAAATAACCATAGTGACAAACATTACAGATTCAAATTCTTACAGAATTAAACAAAAAATTTATCTTGAACAACGATATCTGATATTTTTACCAACCAACTAAGATAGTAAAAATGTATGTATCATTACAAGATTGTGCTTTATTAATTTCATTCTGAATAGAATGGAGTACTATTTGCTCGCTAAGTCTCCATAAATTCTGCCAAAATAACACTATCATGCTAGGCCTAAACCTTTTACTAGGAAATAATCTTTTACTAGGAAATAATTAATAGATGTTGTGAAAACCTGAACTTGATTGTTCTCATTTTTTCTTGTAATAATCAATAATGAAATTCACCATTTTGTGACCATACTTTCTCAGTTGCTCTGCATCCATGGGTTTCAATTCATCCTCCCTAAACGTTTATACTTGTTTTTGACATGTTTTGTCCTCTTCCCTTGGGATAGAATATCAAGTCTTCTTCGTTCTTCAACCTGTCATATTACAGCTTCAAAACTTCAGTTGGATCAAGATATTAATTTCTAAAAGAAAAAGGAACTATACTCATGAATGAGTCAAGCGTTAACATAATCAAATATTTCTTAAACGCAATATCCTATGAGCTTTGAAATACAACATTAGTATTGTCTACCTTAGCTTAGAATTCCTCCAGTTTCACCTCCATATCATGTTCTTCGGCCTACAGTAAATTGGAATGTAGAAGCATGTAAATCATTTCCACAAGATATACATAAACCCCACATTTAGTCAACTGAAGAAATGAATTCAATATAACACACATTTATCCTGGATGACTATTGTTTATCTCAAAACCAGAACCACACAATGGAACCGAACATTACATGTTGAGGTTTGGGTTTGGTTGGCTAGGACCAAGAGTAGCAGCCAGAGAAGGATTGTAATCACTCAGTCTTCTGACCTTACAGGGTGCGTCCTGGACAAAAAATGCGTGCACAGAGGCGCACAGAGCAGTCAGTTGAACGTAACAACATATACTTGATGTTGGATAAAGAATTATCCGGTAACATCTGATAAGCTCCAATAATGATAAATAAACGACTAACAAACGAACAAAAGAGAAAGAAACAGGTCTGAAGATATCAGNATAACCGCTGCAATATGATATTAATATTTAAAAAAAATAGTGGCAGTTTAGTTCCGCCACAACAAATCAAATTTCATAAAAAATAACCATAGTGATAAACATTACAAATTCAAATTCTTACGGAATTAAACAAAAAATTTATCTTGAACAACGATATCTGATATGGTCACCAACCAACTAAGATAGTAAAAATGTATGTATCATTACAAGATTGTGCTTTATTAATTTCATTCTGAATAGAATGGAGTACTATTTGCTCGCTAAGTCTCCATAAATTCTGCCAAAATAACACTATCATGCTAGGCCTAAACCTTTTACTAGGAAATAATCTTTTACTAGGAAATAATTAATAGATGTTGTGAAAACCTGAACTTGATTGTTCTCATTTTTTCTTGTAATAATCAATAATGAAATTCACCATTTTGTGACCATATTTTCTCAGGTGCTCTGCATCCATGGGTCTCAATTCATCCTCCCTAAACGTTTGTACTTGTTTTTGACATGTTTTGTCCTCTTCCCCTGGGATAGAATATCAAGTCTTCTTCGTTCTTCAACCTGCCATATTACAGCTTCAAAACTTCAGTTGGATCAAGATATTAATTTCTAAAAGAAAAAGGAACTGTACTCATGAAGGAGTCAAGCGTTAACATAATCAAATATTTCTTAAACACAATATCCTATGACCTTTGAAATACAACATTAGCATTGTCTACCTCAGCTTAGAATTCCTCCAGTTTCACCTCCATATCATGTTCTTCAGCCTACAGTAAATTGGAATGTAGAAGCATGTAAATCATTTCCACAAGATATACATAAACCCCACATTTA
This sequence comes from Nicotiana otophora, assembly GCA_000715115.1. NCBI lineage: Eukaryota > Viridiplantae > Streptophyta > Magnoliopsida > Solanales > Solanaceae > Nicotiana > Nicotiana otophora. The sequence goes on from AWOL01S0062208.1 coordinate 115,037, forward strand.
GTCAACTGAAGAAATGAATTCAATAGAACACACATTTATCCTGGATGACTATTGTTTATCTCAAAACCAGAACCACACAATGGAACCGAACATTACATGTTGAGGTTTGGGTTTGGTTGTCTAGGACCAAGAGTAGCACCAAAGAAGGATTGTAATCACTCGGTCTTCTGACCTTACAGGGTGCGTCCTGGACAAAAAATGCGTGCACAGAGGCGCACAGAGCAGTCAGTTGAACGTAACAACATATACTTGATGTTGGATAAAGAATTATCCGGTAACATCTGATAAGCTCCAATAATGATAAATAAACGACTAACAAACGAACAAAAGAGAAAGAAACAGGTCTGAAGATATCAGTTCTTATGCGGGAAGGGGATAAAATATGACTTCCAAAATTTTATTGGACTAAACAAGACTCAAGGGATAGCCCTAAAACTATAATTTTCTACACCTTGCTTCCTCCCAAATGGATAAACCACCTACACAAGAGGTAAAAAAAATTTCTTCTTTAAATCATAACTAGCTGATCAACTATTACACATTTTAGGTACCTCAAATATGATGCCATCCAATGCCATGGAATTACTAGCTTCCTCTACTGATCTCATTTCAACAAAAACAAACATCTTTTCATAGTTTATAGACATTGACAACAACATCCCCTGAAAATTTTCAACAATACTCTGAGCATCTGAAAAGTAAATTTAGTTGTACTTATATGACAAAGGAGGACAAATTTTAAACTAACCTGGACCAGCTATGTTTCCTCCAATTGCAGACATAACATGACTAAAGAAGGTCGCAACAGACTGTATGAGAATCAGTGTGTCAAGAGAAACAAGAGGTATGTATGAGAGCAATGTCAGAGATAGGTCATAGAAATCAGCTTTAACCATGAGGTAAAAAACAAAAAACTATATGCAGATTTTCTTTCTCAACAGATAGTAACTTCAAGGGATATCTTCAAAAAGAAATATCAAATAATGGTACATGGAATGAGGTTGGTTCTGTGATACTTTACTATAAATTATTAAATTTCAAAATATTACTTCTTTAAACATAGACGTGAATAGTACTTTGAGCACCATTCAGAAAATCACCACATACCATATTTATATAGAGAGTAATAGTAAATAAGTGAATGACTAAGAAAGATTTTCACGGTGGTGACAGTAAGAAAGGTACTACTACTGATTTCATACTATGCCGATAGTAAATCAGATGAAACTAAGTTATATTGATCGAAACGACGGCGTAACAAATTTTACATCCACAAAATATAAGAAGTACTAAACCACATTAAAAATATTGAAGTGAATCTGAAAGATATCAAAATATGAACAGGAACTAAGCAACTTCCAAAATTTGAGTAGCCAACTTTTAAACAACCCAAGTCTAAGTCACAAGAAATTCCAAATTTGGACCAAAGTGATTCCAACCGCATAATATCTCTCATATTTGAAGGCGAAAAAAGATGAATCACTCGGACACAGTTAAACTCAAAGCGCAACCTGGTGCACAAAGCATCCTGTATTTATGCAGGGTCCAGGGAAGGGTCGCGCCCTAAAGAGGTGTGATGTAGGCCGCCAACCTGATGCAAGCATTAATGACTGATTCCACGACTCGAACTTATAGGCCACACGGAGACAACTTGACTGTTGCTCCAAGGTTTGCCTTCGCACAGTTAAAACTACTATGCAATGAATACAGGAGAGAGTGTTCATCTAGTTTGTTTCAACAAATAAACATTATGTGGAAATGTCAAAAAGACCAACTACTTCTTGAGATTGGTAGAGGGTGGTCTAATACCTGTTCATTTGCATTAGCCGGAAGTCCACCAACATAAACTCGCCGAGCATGCCTAGTAGCATGATAACAGAACAAGTTAGGAAACACTTTAGATTAAAAAAGAGGAGCTCATACGCACCGTGAGCTTGAAAAGGAAATTACTAACACATTACCAACCTCATGTGTCATTGCCTGGATCGGCATAACAGGAAGAACTCCAAACTACCACAACCAACAAGGAACAAATAAATGAGAATCTTGATAAAAGCATTGAATCCACATAACTGAAAAGGGAGTGCTGACAGTACCTGGCCCGATGCTAAAGGAAGCATGTTAGGAAACATTCCAGGAATTGGTAGGTTGGTCCCAGGAACTTGACCTGCAGAGGCAACCAAGATACAGTTGAAAATGGCATCATGACGTATACTTTAAACGATACGAGAGTGAGTATTTACATTTCCCTATTAAAATGATTTTGAAAGAATAAATGAATTATGTATTAAGAAATATAAGTAAAACAATATAAGGAGTAGAAATTTTACAGTGTATTCAGAAAATATTTGTAACTACCAAACAGGCAATTCCTGGATGAAGATGAACAAGACCTGTTTTGGTTCTTCCTTGTACATAAAGCTACAGAAGTCTGCTCACACCCATTGTCGGCACAGTGGGGCAAGTGGCCCAATATTGCCTTATTAGAACATAAGACAAGACATACAAAACAAACAAACAAACAAACACAAAATACAACAAGAAACCAAAAAACCCTCAGTTTCGGAATTACTTCACCAAGTAAACAATAAATACAACAAACAACAACAACCCAGTATAATCCCACTAGTGGGTCTGGGGAGGGTAGTGTGTACGCAGACCTTACCCCCGCCCTGGGGTAGAGAGACTGTTTCCAAATGACCCTCGTCATTCTTCCCTCCAAGAACTCCCCACCTTACTCTTGGGGTGACTCGAACTCACAACCTCTTGGTTGGAAGTGGAGGGTGCTTACCATCAGAGCAACCCACCTTGTCAAGTAAACAATAAATAAAAACTAAAAAAACAATCTACTCCATGACTCAATATCATTATAGGTGGAAATTAAACAACCAAAAAGCTTACCAAAACGTAACCATGCATTTTGATATGGACTTCCACACTATGTCAAAGAAAAATGTGGCAGTTATCAACATAATATCAGCTGTAAACTTAATGATGAAACAAGTACCTGCAGCAGCCGTAGTGCCAGGTAACATTGCAGTGGTAGGAGGTGCCATATCATAATCACCACAGAACAAACATCAAAAAATTAAAATACAAATAGAAAAAAGAGAACTGACCTAATGCTCACCAGGATTTCATCTCTCCAAGAGGAATAATACGGTGAATATATAGCTCTGAAAATGGACGTTTCTAACTAAGAAAATGGGAGAAGAGGGGAAGGTGGAAATATGGAGGGAAACAATGGCGGGAATATAGAGAAGTTATCTGAGTAGTTGAGTTAAAAACGAGGGAACTGAAGAGGAAACGAGGGAAGTGGTTTCTTTGTTACTTTTATTCTTTTTAATTTTTATTATACAGTTATTTAAATAGAGCACATTTGGAAAATAGAAATAATATGTTTGGTAAAATGTATTTAAATACAATTCATTATCTACTACACAAGAATTAATAAGAAAGTAAGGACAAAACAAAAAATCCAAAACAACGACAAACTAAAATATACAAAAATTTATAAAATCCGTTAAATTAGATAAAAGTAACAAGTTCTAGTTATTAAATTATTTATTTAATATACATAGTGTTTAAAAGGCTCTTTTGGGGCACATTTGGGGTTAGCCGTCCCTGGATGGGGCACTGTTCAAAAAGTCTTGAAGAATATGTGTGGAGCTTGGTTACGTGAGTTTACGCTCCAAAGCGTGCGACTGTGCATCCAAAACACGCATACCGCTTAATGGTCGGGGCGTGCCTAATACAATCAGACTTCTCTTTAACAGCATTTTTATATAACAACCATTTACTATAAAAGTCAAGTTTTTTCAGAATTGATTTTTATGTTATGTTATAATATATGTTTTTATAACAATACCTCACTATAGCAGCCAAAAAATATCGGAATAAACAAGGTTGTTATAGAGAGGTTTGACTGTAGTTCCTACTTAAATCACGTGTCAAATTCTCTAATTAACACTATTGATGCTTAATTCTTTAACAAAGTTATGATTAAACTTTTATTTGAGAATAACTCAAATAACAGCCACATAATTGCATATACTAATTGAGAATATCATGAGTGTGAATATCATTAGACTATTTTTTCTAAATTAGATAGTAAAAATTGTATCTTATTTCCATTGGTCTTCATGTCTTACATGAAGGAGTAATCTTTTAAATTATAGTATTTATAAACTTTATTGATTAATTACTTTTATGGAGGTAAAATGTATAGCTTGATACATTTTTAAAGAAATTATAATTTTTTAATTGTTTGACAGTTAAGACGTTATAGTTGTATCTCATAGTAACTTTAACACTATTGTATTATTTATACTTGTAAAAACATACAAGATATTTTATTTTTTATGAGTTTATTTGTTTTTTAATTTCTTAAACTTTAATATATTTTTATTTGTTTTATTATGCGTCATTTATAAATTAAAAAATTTAAAGATAGATTCAGGTTACGCCTCGTCCCATAGTAAAATGACTTGCTTCACACACCCGCCTTTAAAAATACTATTTGAACATAGAACACCTACTATGATAAAAATAAAAAAAATCCGCATGCTAAGTATTGCAATTATTTATATCCCTTTAAAATTTAAATTATCTCAAACAAAATTTAAAAAAAATCAAATGTTTGTGTAGATAATTACAAAACTTGGATGTCTCTCCTGCAACTGTTGTTCATTGGATGTGTAGTCGTTACCTATGAATGAAGATATTATTTATGATTAATCTAAAGTATATTTTTCCGGTTTTATTAGGCCTCGTCGACCCTATTTGTTCAGTGAGACTCATCGAGCAACTCCTGCATTCAATGCTCCATATTGTTGTCTTCTTATTTGGAGACAAGTATCGCTTGTGACGGCGAGACCAAATTGAATCAACATCATTTCTTGCTTTTGTTGAGCCACACTTCAACTTTTGTGATGGCTCATTTTGCATTATTCTTTTGTTATCCAATATTGTGGTCCAACGTCAATTAATTTTTCATTTTTTTGCACCTAAAGATTCACAATACTCATGTGGTTAGAAATTACGTTTAGTATTTATGGGTAGACATTTCGTATGAATCTATAAATAAAATATTTATGAGGAAGAAATGGAATAGAAGTCGTTATTATTTTTTGCTAAAGATAGAGAGATGAATTAAAGAAATGCACAAAGACAATCAAAAAAAAACTAACGAGTAAGACATAGAGAAATAATGGAAAACCTTTCTTTGTGTAGTTGAAGAAAATGAGGAGAAAAAGATTACAAACTAGAAGGTATAGATACTGATGTAAATTGCATTAATTCGCAAAGTTTTAACTAAAATATGTAATTTGATTTAATTTTAAAGAAATAAGGTGGAAAAAATAACTAAAACTTTTTCATGAGTTAATAATCGTTAACTTGTATCGAATTGCAAGAATTTCTCAAACACCTGGAATTGATATATTTGTGGAGGTTATCAAAAACCTTCACAAAGAAATCGCCATAATAAGAAAAAGTTTTGAGGAGGTGGGAACAAACGCCACGAATTGAATATATAGTGGGGGTCTTTTACGACCCCCATATTTAAACTGCCACAATAAGAACTATTTTGTGGGGGTTGGCTCAAACGACACAAAACAAACGTATAGTGGGAGTTTTTTATGACCCCCATAAATAAACCGCCACAATTTACCAAATTTTTTGTAGTGCGGAGATGGAAAAAAGCAAAAGTATTAATCCTCCAGTACCACCAGCTTTCAAGGATTACGGAGAGACATTAATAAGTACTAACAATAATTTTAGCTTAAACTAAATGTAAAAAAAAAAAAAAAAAAAAAAAAAAAAAAAAAAAAAAAAAAAAAAAAAAAAAAAAAAAAAAAAAAAAAAAAAAAAAAAAAAAAAAAAAAAAAAAAAAAAAAAAAAAAAAAAAAAAAAAAAAAAAAAAAAAAAAAAAAAAAAAAAAAAAAAAAAAAAAAAAAAAAAAAAAAAAAAAAAAAAAAAAAAAAAAAAAAAAAAAAAAAAAAAAAAAAAAAAAAAAAAAAAAAAAAAAAAAAAAAAAAAAAAAAAAAAAAAAAAAAAAAAAAAAAAAAAAAAAAAAAAAAAAAAAAAAAAAAAAAAAAAAAAAAAAAAAAAAAAAAAAAAAAAAAAAAAAAAAAAAAAAAAAAAAAAAAAAAGAGGATATGTTGCATCCACAAAATAATGCAAAAGGAAAAAAAAATGGAACACAGAATTTTACCAAATATACATTAGTATTGTTCTTCTTCAGTATGTCCATATATAGCCCTTGAGGCCTTGATATAGATTCTAACCCAAACGATTGTAAGTAGAATAAAGTTCCATTCTACTGCGCACCTCTTAGGAAATTTGTCTACTAACATCACAAGTGTACTTCGAGTTCAAAGCCTGCTTAGGAAAGTAAAAGGCACTCACTTTGTTTAGATATTTGATAGTGACTAATGGAGTATCTGTGCCATCCAACATGAGAAGCATCTGACTTATCTTTTTCAACTTCATATACATGAAGAATCTTGCATATGCAATTTTCATTTGCAATAGAAGCGTTAGTGAATTTGAATGTAGTGCCAAAACCCAAGAAGATGTGAACTTATTTTAAGAACACAAAACTACATTATTGCAGAAGCGTTTTCCTTTTCTGATCTTTCCTAAGGAATGTAAATCAGTCAAATCTATGAAGAAAATGAAGCATATCCTGAGTACCAAGAAAATTGTAAGCATATTCTGAGGGAGACAATATTAAATTCAAATAAAAAGATTAAGAGAGAAAAAAGAGAAAACAACTACTATAACATAAATAGCATGTGTTTTTTTTTCTTGTGGAAAGAGCATCTGTTCTGTTTTGTTGGAGTATGTTTCTGTTATTGGATCAATGCTTTAAACTAAAACCATCTTTGTATGCATCGCTACAAAGATTATGCACCGTTACAAAACTGATGTGGCTTTAGGTATTCCTAATTAATGGGAAAGGTTTTTAAGTATGTGACTTTTGGTAACGGTTGTGACCTCTAATTTTTTAAACAGAAGTTGAATTGAGTTTTATTTTATATAAATAATAAGGAGAAAATTACAAATAAATGAGAAAAAATATAAACAGGTTTCTTGGCATTTGAGATATGCCACATCACTTTTGTTATTCCTTGCTTTATATTAATATATAGATTTTGTCGGATTTTGACACGTAGGCCCGGGGCCGGGTTTGAGCCGATTTCGGGGGTTTGGTCTAAATTGGTAATTTTTCTTGTGGAATTCATTTCTTTAGCATAAATTGATGGTATTGTACTGATTGTGAATAGATTTGGAGCATTTGGAGGCAGAATCGAGGGGCAAGAGAATCGAGGAGGAGGGATTTGATCGGTTTGAGGTAAGTAACGATTGTAAATCTAGTCCCGAGGATATGAAACCCCGAATTTCGTATCATTATACTATTTTGAGGTGACGCACATGCTAGGTGACGAGCGTGTGGGCATGTACCGTTGGGGATTGTGACTTGGTCCGTCCCGTAGCAACTGTAAAGTTGCATATTTTGTTGAAACTATATGATACTTATGAGTTTTAGAAATGAGTTTCTGTGAATTGGGCGGAATTCCATGTTTGGGCCTTGTGCCATTGCTGTTTGGACCCTTAGGGGACTTTTTCTTACTATCCTCTCACTGTTTTTGATTGAAAATCTACACTCAGTCATGGTTATATCTGTTTACTGCATAACTCAGTTTTATTACTTTGTTTTGATGCATATAAATGTTGTTTTGGGCTGAGTACCTTATTTTTACTGAGAGCCCGAGTGGCTTGAGAGGTTTATGACTGAGTGAGGATGAGGGCCTGATTTGTGAGGATATATATGGGATAGGTCTGCACGCCGCAGCATGTTTGATATAGGCCGAGGGCCTGATTGATTTATGCCATGATTTGGCTTGATATAGCGTTTGGGCTGAAGGAGCCCCTTCGGAGTCTGTACACACTCCCAGTAAGCGCTGGTACCTACTAAGTGCGAGTACCGAGTGACTGGGAGGCACGAGTGATTGTGAGGTATGCCCGAGAGGCATGAGTGATTGTGAGGTATGCCCGAGATGCTGTATACGAGTGATTGTGTGGTTTTCCCGATGGGCTGTATACGAATGATGTTGCCCGAGGGGCTGATTATGATTTCATCATTTTTTGCTCACCTTTGCATTGAGCCGTTGTTTGAAAAACTATTGAAAAAGAAATATCTTTAAATGATTTTTACTGGAATTGGGTTTAAACGAGATAATTTGATTCAAACACTGATTTTTAAAGCATGTTGTATTTTACCAAGATTTCATGATATGAACTTTATATATTTTATTGCTCGTCACTACTGCTCAGTCTTTTTTTACTGTTGTTACTTACTGAGTTGGCGTACTGACATTACTCCCTGCAATTTGTGTGCAGATCCAGGTGTAGCTGGACACGGTAGCGGCCGTTGACTATTCCGGTTGCAGATTTTCTCGGGGATAGCAAGGTAGCTGTCTGACGATCGCAGCCTTGCTCTTCTCCCTCTTATCTTCCTTTAGTTGTATTTAGCTATTTTTCAGACTATGTTAGTCTCGATATTGTCAGACAAATTATAGTAGATGCCCATGACTAGTGACACCCCGATGTCGGGCTTTTCTTTTTCGTACCTTTATTTTGATTTGAACTCCTTTACGAAGGTTTTTATGTTAAATAGCCTTGAAATTTTCTTTGAAATAAAAATATCGGTTTGTTTTGGAAATGAGTCGGCTTGCCTAGTTCCACGATATGCGCCATCACGACAGGGCTAGTTTGGGTCGTGACATATATTAAGGTTTCTGTTTAAGCCTCTGGACGGTGCTCAGTAACCATTTATAATTGGATGGCATTAATTCTAATTATATGGTCATTATTCTCTCATATTTGAATAATATAGTGTATAAATAAGAATTTATGATTATATAAATAGTTATAACCAAAGTTAAGAATTTTTTATTAATAAATGGTTATCACCAAGGTAATTTATTTATTTGGAATTATGAAAAATTCTTAATAGTTTTATACATGTGTAATTATGTGAATTCATGGAATGAGCATTATGATTAATAAATAGGATCTACCAAAATTATCTATTTATTTGAGTCATTGAAATGTGCTTAATGTACCATGTGAAAACTATCCTTAATAAATCTACACTAGTGGTGGAGGTTTTAACTAGAAAAAGAATTTTATCTTTGGGTACTAGTGACACTAACTCTATCCATTGAGAAGAGATACTGTGGTTTTCGCCGAACGGGGGAAAATACAATATCTTGGATTCTTGTGTATTTAATAAAAAGATATTTATTGCAAAATGAGGTATTATGTATCCTAGAAATAGGAAGAACATAATATATGTCTTGAACTCATAGTATAACTATAAGGAGAATGGAAACGTGATCATATTTATTTTCATCCATAAAATGCCTAAAACGAATATTCTTCATATTTGGTCACAAATTTGGAGGTCATGATATTGACGACTCCAATTCACCTGAAATTTGGTAGGTTCATCAGAAACGACATGGTGAGAAACACTTACTGCTATGTAGTGAATCACGTTATTTTTGGGTGTTTCGAGGTCGTTTAGATGGGGTTTTAAGCAGTTTATCGGATTAAATGAGCTTTAAATGTAAAAACTTATTTTTTATATATCAGTTTTATTTGTGTTGAATCTGGAATATGATTACACGATATGATTTAGTTTGATATGATATATGAAAAGAATGCAAATTACATTGATTTAATCTCTAAATTTATCTAAAGCAATTAATCCGAATTTGGTCTAGTTTTAGTCATCATGAATTTCATGATCTCCAATTGACCTGAAATTTGGTAGTGTCACGACCCAAAATCCAATTAGACGTGATGGCATCTAACCTCACTTATAAGGTAAGCCAAATAATAATAATCTGATTCAATTAATATTTAACTAACTCCACTACACTCCCCAAGGACTAGTAGTACAAATCATGAGCTTCTAAGATTAGAATTTACAAAGCTGGTATGAAATAAATACACCATCTGTTCGAAATGTACATAAACAGATTTTTATAAATCTAAGGCTACCATGAACAAGAGGAAGTTATGACCGGAACACAGGTACATCTTCAAATCCAACCCCCGTCGATCACAGCAACATCAACATCTAATATCTGCACGCAAGGTACAGAAGTATAGTATGAGTACAACCGACCCCATATACTCAATAAGTAACAAACCTAACCTTAGGTTGAAAGTAGTGACGAACTGGAACAAAGGTCAGGGTCCAACACCAATAGCCAACAATAATTCATAACAACATAATAGAAGTAATAAAAGAAGTAGCTCAGAGATAAAATGCTCAGCCCATTCACAGTTCCAGAAAAATAGTCTTGCTTTTCAAATATATCAGTGAAAACCCAAATTCTTTACCGAAATTACCAATTTATGAGTAAGTTTGAAAACTGTGATCTTCCCAAATCTTTCAATAGATAATTGTTTTATTTTTAAATAACATGAGGAAAATACATCTTTATGCCTACATGTCAATATGTAGGAGAAGTCAGGAATGACGCAATATCATACAGCATGAGAAAAAATGCATCTTTATACCTGTATGTCAAGTGTGCATGCAACTCAGTAATAAAACCATATGCATACTCTCAAAGTATCATTTCACTCAGTCTTCCCAGTCACTCAGTCCTCACAATCGCTCGGCACTCAAACTCGCACTTAGTAGCTGCATGTGCTCATTGGGGGTGTGTACATACTCCGGATGGGCTCCTTCAGCCCAAGTGCTATAAACCGCACGGACAACTCATGTGTTGCATGGACAACTCACATGCTGCACAGACAACTCACGTGCTATAGTATAAATATCTGGATCCATACGGACAACTCACATGTTGCATGGACAACTCACGTGCCATAGTATAAATATCTGGATCTGCACGGACAACTCACGTGCCATAGTATAAATATCTGGATCCGCACGGACAGCTCATGTATTGCACTGACAACTCACGTTCCATAGTATAAATAACCTCACAATCAGGTCCTCGGCCTCACTCAGTCATCAATCTCTCTAGTCTCCCGGGCTCACAATGCCATGAACTAGCCCAAAAATAATGATATGATGTGTCAATATATATAGCAACAGAGACTGAGGTATGATATGCAATGAATGAACATAACTGAGTATGAAATTATAATTTAAACAAATAATTCAACAGCAATACGACCTCTGTGGGTCTCAATAATGCCGTCATATAGCCTCAGCATGATTTTTAGCTCAATTTCTCTAACACATGAAAGTACATGGAAAATGCTAAGATTATTTGACTACACAATTTTACGGAATCAATTACATCACATATTTCTATGGTACACGCCCGTCACCTATTATGTGCGTCACCTTCAAACAAATTACATAACACGTAATTCGGGGTTTCATACCCTCAGCACTAAGTTTAGAAGTGTTACTTACCGCGAACAAGCCGAGTCCAATATCGAGCAAGCTAAACAATGCTTCAGAAATTCCATTCTGCGCGTATCAACTTCTGAACGGCTCGAATCTTGTCACAATTAATTCGATTCAGTCAACAGAAATTATAAGAATTAATTCCATATTAAAATACTGATGTTCCCACAAAATTCGAAATTACACTCAAAAATCGCCAGTGGGGCCCACATCTCGGGACCCGACAAAAGTTACAAAATATGAACGCGCATTGAACCATGAGTCTAACCATACCAAATTTACCAAATTCTAACAACAACTCGACCTTTAAATCCCCAAATCTCATTTTCAAATTCCTAAGCACAAATCCTCTAATTACACCTCAAAAACACGTAATCTAGTCGAAATACTCAATGATAATTCAATATTATCGACTAAGAATGATCACAAGTGACGTACCTCAAGTTTTTCCCGTGAATTCTCTCTGAAAATCGCTTCAAAACCATGGTTGGAATATCCAAAATGACAAAAATATTGGATGCTTCTGTTTTGTAGCCTACCCAGCGTTTCCGCTTCTACAGAGTACTTAACCGCATCTGCGGTCTAGCAGTTGAGAGGTCCTCCCCGCTTCTGCGGTTTATTTCGCTTCTGCGGACAAGAGGCCCGCTTCTGCGGCCTCGCATTTGCGGAACCCAAGCCGCTTCTGCGATGAGGTCCCTCCCCTCTCACTTCCTCTTCTGCGATCAACTCATCGTAGGTGCGAGTCCACTTTCGCGGTCCTGCGTGCGCACCTGCCACCCCTGCCCTTGCCAAGCCAATTCCGCTTCTGCGCAACCAAGCTCGCTTCTGAGAGCTCGCACCTGCGAGCCAATTTCTGCAGGTGCGATTGCATCAGTAGGCAACAACAAGTTTCAATTGTTCTAAGTCCAAATTTGATCTGTTAACCATCCGAAACTCACCCGAGGCCCCTGGGAGCTCAACCAAATACACCAACAAGTCCTAAAACATCATACGAACTTAGTCGAACCTCTAAATCACATCAAACAGCTCTAAAACTACAAATCATACCCCAATTAAAGCTTAATGAAACTAATAATTTTTAACTTCTACATTTGATGTCAGAACATATCAAATCAAGTCCGATTGACCTCAAATTTTGCATACAAGTCATAAATGACATAACAGACGTATTCCAATTTCCAGAATCGGATTCCGAACCCGGTATCAAAATATCAACTCCCCGGCTAAACTTCTAAATAATTTTTTCGGACATGCCCCTAAGTCCAAAATCACCATACGGAGCTATTGGAATCATCAAAACTCTATTACGGGGTCGTTTACATATAATTATAATAGAACATAAGATAAGCAGTAAATGGAGAAATGAGGTTGTAATACTCAAAACGACCGGCCGGGTCGTTACATTCTCTCCCACTTAAACATACGTTCGTCCTCGAACTTGCCAAGAGTTGTTCCTAAGCCTTTAAATCAATGTTCCACCCTATCATGCACATACCTGGGGTGATCCCTCGTTACCCTATTCCATATAGATCTGACCACAACATAAATGAAGATCATTAATTTAACTTTGGCTCGTGAACCATCCGAAACTCACCCGAGGCCCCCCGTAACCTCAACCAAATACACTAACAAGTCCTAAAACATCATACGAACTTAGTAGAACCTCTAAATCACATCAAACAACGCTACAACTATGAATCATATCCCAATCCAAGCTTAATGAAACAAAGAATTTTTAACTTCTACATTCGATTCCAGAACCAATCAAATCAAGTACGATTGACCTCAAATTTTGCACACAAGTCATAAATGACATAACAGACGCATTTTAATTTCCAGAATCGGATTTCGACCCCGGTATCAAAATGTCAACTCCCCGGCTAAACTTCTAAATAATTTTTCGGGCATGCCCCTAAGTCCAAAATCACCATACGGAGCTATTGGAATCATCAAAACTCTATTACGGGGTTGTTTACACATAATTATAATAGAAGACAGGATAAGCAATAAATGGGGAAACGAGGCTGTAATACTCAAAACGGCCAGCCGGGTCGTTACAAGTGGGTCCATCGAAAATGATCTAATAAGAAATACCCACTGCGTTGCAGTGAATTACGTCATATTTCAGTAGGTTGTAATCATTTAGATGGTTTTTTTTTGCGGTTTGCGGGATTAAAAATGTGATTTGGATATGAAAAGTCATTCCTTTTATGTCACTCTTATTTTTGTTAACTCGGAACATGATGATGCATGTTGAATTAACATGAATTGACATATGGTTGGAATGTATGTCATATTTTAAATTCCTAAAAATGCTTAATCGGTAATTTTTTTGAATTTTGAAAGTTAATTTTCTAAGAAAATACACGGTTGTGATTAAATGGTGATAGGAATTAACCCTATGGTCTCCACTATCTATTATAGTGAGATAATAACTTTACGCATCGACTTTAAGTCTTCCTCCGTATCGGATAAATTTATTATGAACTTATTGAGTATAATTACTAGTAGTTGATAACATGTATTGACTCTCCATCTGAGTTTACACGTTGAATCAATTTTGTAACTATAATGCAACCATGATTAAGTGGTAATAGAAATATATTTCTATGGTCTTCCACTATTAATTTTAAGTGAGTGTAAATTTACACGTCGATTTTAGGTCTTCCTTCATATCAGATAAATTTATTGTAAGCTCACTAAGTGAAATGCTAGTTATTGATATCATGTACTTACTCTCCATCTGAGTATACATGTTGGATCAATGGAACTAGAGCTATTAATTATGATGTTTACTTGACTTAAATTAACAATATACTCTTCGTCCGAGTTGGGTCTGTTTTACTTTATTGGAGTGGATAATCTAGCATTGCCTGTATATTTTGCATGAGTAGTGCTTTTCCCATCGAAATTTGCTATTTAAGGTACATGAATATATGTGTGTAGTATATTTGAAATTTTCATATTAGATGGTTATATACAATTGACTAAAAATAATAGTTTGCTCTCTATCTGAGTTGGTTCTGTTTCTTTTGGATTGTATAATTCTTGCATTATATAATATACTTTGCATGAATGACTCTATCACGACCCAAAATCCAACTAGCCGTGATGGCACCTAACCCAACCCGCTAGTTAAGCCAGTTAACAATACACCAGTTCAAATGATATTTATTAAGAGAAGAAATGTTAATACAACTGAAATGTTATACAAGAATTTCCAAGGAATGGTAGTACAAATCATGAGCTTCTAAGATTTAGAGTATACAAAGCTAGTATGAAATAAATACACCATCTGTCTAAATGTACATAAAAAAGTTTTTTATAAGTCTATGACTACCATGAACAAGAAGCAGATGTAACTGGAACGCAGGTATGTCTTCAATGCTAGCTTCTGTCATACACAGCAACATCAGCGTCCAAAATCTGCATGCAAGGTGCAGAAGTGTAGTATGAGTACAACCGACCACATACACTCAATATGTAACAAACCTAACCTTAGGTTGAAAGTAGTGACGAGCTGGGACAAAAGCCAGAGTCCAACCCCAATAACCAGCAATAGTTCATAACAATATAATAAAGATGGTACAAGAAATAACTCAATAAATAAATGCTCAGTTCGTACAAAATTCCAGAAAATAAACATTTCCTTTTCAAGTATAACAGTAAAACTCAAATCTTTTGCCGAAATCACCGAAAGTATGAGTAAGTCTAAAACTTTGATTTTTCTCAAAAACTTTAACGACAGATAAAAAATTCCATTATCAGATGGCATGAGGAAAAATACTTTTATATGCCTACATATCAAGTATGCATGTCTAATGCAATGCAGCATAGTGATGAACTCATGTACTCACACTCTCAGAGTACTCAATCTCACTGTCTTGCATATCCACTCATCATGCTCAATATTCAGCACACTTAGTCACTTGGCACTATACAGGTCAGATCCAGCCCAAATATAAATGACAACTCGCGCACAGTCACTCAGTACGGTATATGGTCAATCCAGCCCAGGGAAGATCCATCCCAAGTGTGTGTGTGTGTGTGTGTGTGTGTGTGTGTGTGTGTGTGTGTATATATATATATATATATATATATATATATATATGATAGTTGACATGCAGTCACTCGGTACTGTATACAGCCAATCCAACCCACGGAAGATCCATCCCTCAATATAATATCAATTGCGCTCATTGTGGGTTTGCAGACTCCGGAGGGGCTCCTTCAGACCAAGCGCTATAATAAGCCAAATCCAGGCGTAAATCAATAAATAAAATACTGCGGCGTGTAGCCCGATTTCATAAATATTATTCACAATCAGGTCCTCGGCCTCAAACAGTAATCAATCTCTCCAGTCTCTCGAGCTCAAAATGTCATGAAACTAGCCCAAAATGATGATATTATGTATCAATAAATAGTAACAGAGACTGAGATATGATATGCAATGAATGAACATGACTAAGTACAAAATTACAATTTAAACATATAATTCGATGGCAAAAATGACCTCAGTGGGTCCCAATAACACCAGCATTCGCCTAAGCATGATTTCTAACATGAGTCACAGTTTAGTTTCTCTAACAAATGAATAATACATGGAAAATACAAGTCCATTGGCTACATAGCTCTACGTAATTGACCGAGTTTCAATTTCTACAGTGCACGCCCACATGCCTCTCACCTAGCATATGCGTCACCTAGCAGATAGTTCATCAAGGATTAAGACAACCGCCTCCGAAGTTTTCTTCATTAGTGGACCTCCACATGCAGCATTCAGAGTTTGTCGCGAAAGAGGTGTTAGTCCATCCAAACAATCCTGGAGTTGCATCCACAAGTTGATGCCATTGTGCTGACACTTTCTGACTATCTCCTTGAATCTTTCCCAAGCTTCAAAAATCGTTTCTGTCTCCTTCTGGCAGAAACTGTGGATTTCCCTTCTAAACTTACCTATTTTTGCAGCTGAGAAGTACTTGTCAAGAAACATTTTGGTCATATCTTCCCATGTCCTGATCGAACCTGTGGGTAAGCTATAAAGTCATTGCTTCGCGTCATCTTTCAATGGAAAGGGAAATGCCCTTAAGTAGATAGCACCCTTTGATACTTTATTGTATTGGAATGTGTTCATGATTTCTTCAAGATCCATCAATTGAGTGTTAGGATCTTTGTTCACCTTCCCTCTGAAAATGTAGTTGTTTTGGATAGTTTGAAGAAATCCTTGCTTCAATTCGAAGTTGTTTGCTGTTATGGGTGGAGGTCTGACACTTGACAGTCCTTGATTATAGACTAGACTATCATAGTCACCCAATAATCTTCCAGGCCTGGGTGATGCATTCCCGAACTGGTCTTCAACCAAGGGTTGGTTTAGATTGAATCTTAGGCCCCCATTATCTTCGACTGTCTCATCAGCAAATCTCCGAGCTGCTTCGGTTGCTATCCGTGCAGTTTCTTGTTGTGCTGCCTCTCTTGAAGCTAAGTATATTTCATCATTCTCCTTGTTGCCATGGTATCTTGAGTCAAAGTTTGACCCAAGAAATTATTTGTTAATTCTCTTTCTTTTCTCATTTGTCGCAGGTGTTTCTCCAACTCTGGTTCGTAGGGAATCACTTTCTTTGAAGAAGATCGAGTCATACACTAGAGAAATCTGTAATGATCCGACCAATCGTTTTGAGTGTATTAGCCCCGATCCCTTATTTACTATTTTTTCCGTATCTGTTTCTGCTTAAGTGACTTGCTGGGAGGTCTTGTTTTTGGTTTTGAAGTGTTTTGGGACACTTAGTCCCTAAAATGGAAGCTTAAGTCTCAAGATATTGACAGTAGTCAGAATTATGTGAAGACGACTCCGAAATGGAGTTCCATCAATTCTGTTAGCTCCATTGGGTGATTTTGGACTAAGGAGCGTGTCTGTACTATGAATTTGAGGTCTATAGCTAATTTAGGCTTGAAACGGCGAAAGTCGAACTTTTGGGAAGATTGACCAGGGGGTTGACTTTTTGATATCGGGGTTAGATTCTGATTCCGGAAGCTGGATTAGGTCTGTAATGTTGAATATGACTTGCGTGCAAAATTTGAGGTCAATCGGACGTGGCTTGGTAGGTTTCGACGTCGTTTGTGGAATTCGAAAGTTTAGAAGTTCTTTAGGCTTCAATCCGGGTGTAATTGGTGTTTTGATGTTGTTTTGAGTGATTCAAAGGTTCGGCTAAGTTTGAAAGAGGTTATATGACTTGTTGGTATGTTTGGTTGAGGTCCCGGGGGCCTCGGGGGTGTTTCGGTTGCCCATCGGAAGGAATTTTGGACTTAGGCATTGCTGGTTTTTTTCTAGTGTTCTGGTGTTTCGCACCTGCGGTGGGAGCCCGCAGGTGCAGCCCCGTAGAAGCAAAGAGGAGGACGCAAATATGGGCGAGGCTGGGTTGGACATGAAGCACAGGTGCGAGGTTAGGAACGCATCTGCGAAACCACAGATGCGAAAGGGTAGGCGCATATGTGGAAAAGGGCCTGAGTGGGAAGGTTCGCAGAAGCGGTTAGGGCCCGCAGGTGCGAATGAGTGACCGCAGATGCAGAATCTGGGAGCTTAAGTGGTATCCACACCTGCGATGGAATTTCCGCAGGTGCGGCGTCGCAGATGCAATAGAAGGTCCGCAGGCGCGGAAGAACTAGGCAGAAAAATAGGATTTCGAGGGTTTGATTCCCATTTCAATTTTGGGACTTTGAGAGCTCGATGTGAGGCGATTGTTCGCGTTTTCATCAAGAAGATTGTTGGGGTAAGTGATTCTAACTCGGATTTGACTATATTTCATGAATCTATTGCTATTTTCATCATCTAATTAGGGATTTGAGTGGTAAATTTGGGGGGCAATGGTAGAAACTTCATAGGCTAAAATTTTGAGTTTTGGAAGGTGATTTGAGGTTGGATTCGAGTAATTCTGGTATGGTTGGACTCGTGGGTGGATGGGTGTTCATATTTTGTGACTTTTGTTGGATTTCAAGACGTGGGCCCGAGGGTTAGTTTGAGCCTATTTCGAATTTTGACTTATAATTCCGTGTTTTTCTTGTGGGATTGATTCTTTTGGCTTATATTTATTATATCGTACTGCTTGTGGCTAGATTCGGGGCGTTTGGACTTTGATTCGAGAGGTAAAGGCATTTCAGAGTAGGAGTTTGCACGTTTGGGGTAAGTAACAGTCTTAAATCTGGTTTTGAGGGTATAAAACGCAGAGAATCGGTATGATGTGAGTGTTTGGAGGTGACGCATATGCAAGGTGACGGGCGTGTGAGCATGCACCATGAGGGATTGTGACTTGGTCCGTCCCGTGAGACTATAAAGTCAAATAGCCATTGTTATTATTTGTTCTTCATTGTCTTTGAGCAATTGACTGTCTTTCATATTAGAAACCATGCTTAGGCCATATGATATCAATGTTGTGACCTGCAGCGGTCATATACTTGTTGAATTGACTGTTAATTGTTGTCTTGTACTCAGTCACAGTCTTACTTGTGTGCTATATCTCTGTTCCCTCTCATTGTTTGTTGATACTTGTTGTATTCTCTGTTTGAGCTGAGTATTTTGATATTCTTTGAGCTCGAGGGGCTGGAGAGATTAGTGACTGAGATAGGGCCTGAGTGCCAAGTTGTGAACTATGTGAGGGTATATGGATCGGGTAGCACGCCGCAACGGGCCTTATGGCAATTTATGGATTGCGGATCGGGTTGCATGCCGCAACAAGCCTTTTGGCTACTGATATGTTTGGGTCGGGCTGCATGGTGTAGCGATATAGAGCTCGGGCTAGTAGGAGCCCCTCCGGAGTCTACACATCCCCAGTGAGCACATGTATCTATTGGGAGTGTGTATGGAGGGCTGAGAGTTGAGAGTATGAGCTGAGTGACTGCTGCCTTGAGAGGCTGTACTTGCTTTTATTTATTGATGCACTCATGTTGTTATCTGTTGTTGTTGTGAAATTTCTCGAAGATTCATATCTGGTTTACTTGAGCTCGAACTGATTTGACCTATACCACCGAATTTGAAAGTATGTTCACTCTTTACTGAAAACGTTTAAAATGATCTGTATTTTTGTACCTCGTCACTACTTCTCAGTTCCTTATTTAATTCTATTACTTGCTGAGTTAGTTGTACTCATGCTACACCATGCACTTCATGTGCAGATCCAGGTGTGTACGGTTCTGACGGTCGCTGAGTTCGTACGCGAGCTGATTATCAGAGACTTACGAGGTAGCTGCCGGCGTCCGTATTCCTTGTTTCTCCTTTCTTATTATCTTTCTCTCTTGTATTGACATTTGGCATTGACTGTAGTAGACTCTATTTCTTGATTGGTTGTTAGATGCTCATGCCTTAGTGACACCCCGATGTCGGGCTATCATTCCGCACTTGTATTTTGGGTTTTTACCCTGTTATTATGTAACCTTTAGTTAATTTAATTGCTTTATCCCCTTTCTGTCATATATTGAAGGTATATTAAGAATGTCGGCTTGCCTAATTCCACGATAGGCGCCATCACGACAGATTTGATATTTGGGTCATGACAAGTTGGTATCAGAGCCTAGGTTACATAGGTTTCACGATTTATGAGCAGGTTTAGTATAGTCTTATGGATCGGTACGGAGACGTCTGTACTTATCTTCGAGAGGCTATCGAACCATTAGGAAACTTCATATTCTTGAATTCTTGTCGTGCAAATCTTTTGATTCTGGTATCTAAATTTTTGTTGTTCTAATTCTCTCACCGATGGTGAGGACGCGTACTACAGGGCAGGATGGACAGCCACCAGTACCACCAGTCAGGGCCGCGAGAGGCCGAGGTCGCGATAGAGGCCGCGGTAGGGGAAGAGGTGTAGCTCATACCGCAGCTAGGGCAACACCTGCAGATCCACCAGTTGCCCCAGTTCAGGAGTAGGCTCCAGTTGTGGATGAGCCGGTGGGACCATCTCAGGCACCACCTATGCCTATTATGATTCAGGCCTTCAGGAGGCCTTAGCTTAGATTTTGACCACGTGTACCAGTTTTTCTCAGGCGGTCTCTATTCCAACTGCAGTAGCCACTTCTCAGGCCGGGGGAGGAGCTCAGACTCCCGCCGCCCGCACACCAGAGCAGGTGGTACAGGGATTCCAGACACCGGGGGCACCACCAGCCCAACCGGTTGCTTCTTTTCAAGACTTTGTGGTTCCTATCATGCTTGATGATGAGAAGCGTCGATTGGAGAGGTTTGGGAGACTCCAGCCTCCATCATTTAGTGGTTCGGAGGGAGAGGATGCATAGGGTTTCTTGGACAGGTGTTAGAGGATACTTCGTACAACAGGTATTCTAGAGGCCAGCGAGGTCTCGTTCACTACGTTTTAGTTCTCTCGGGATGCCTTCAGTTGGTGGAAGGTTTACGAGAGGCGTAGGCCAGTTGGCGCAGCACCCCTTACATGGGAGAAGTTCTCCAGTCTTTTCTTGGAGAACTTTGTGCCACAGTCCCGCAGAGAGGAGCTACGCAGGCAGTTTGAGCAACTTCGCCAGGGTAATATATCTGTGACACAGTATAAGATGTGCTTCTCAGAGTTGGACCGTCATGATATCTGGTTGGTTCCCACAGACAGGGAGAGGATTAGGAGGTTTATATATGGTCTCACTTTTCGGCTGCGATTGCTTATGACCAGAGAGAGTGTCTGGTGCTTCTTTTGATGAGGTTATCGACATTGCACGTCAGATTGAGATGGTTCGCAATCAGGAGAGGGTTGAGAGGGAGGCCAAGAGGACTCATGGTCAGGGTGGATTTAGTGGTGTTCCTTCTAGGGGCATTTCCACCACGGTAAAGGTCGTCCTTTTAGACTTCATGGCGTATCGGTATCTATTATTTCTGACCGGGGTACGCAATTTACATCACGGTTCTGGAGGGCCGTATAGCATGAGTTGGGTACTCGAGTGGAGTTGAGCATAAAATTTCACCCTCAGACGGACGGACAGTCCTAGCGCACTATTCAGATATTAGAGGATATGCTTCGTACGTGTGTGATGGAGTTTGGGGGTTCGTAGGATCAGTTTTTGCCACTAGCGGAGTTTGCTTACAACAACAGTTATTAGTCGAGCATCCAGATGGCACCATATCAGGCTCTGTATGGTAGGCGGTGTAGGTCTCCAGTGGGTTGGTTCGAGCAGGGAGAGGCTAGATTATTGGGTACAGACTTGGTTCAGGATGCTCTAGAGAAGGTTAAGGTGATTCAGGATAGACTACTCACAGCCCAGTCCAGATAGAAGAGTTATGCGGATCGGAAGGTTCGCGATATTGCATTCATGATTGGAGAGCGGGTCTTGCTTCGGGTGTCACCCATGAAGGGTGTTATGAGGTTCGGAAAGAAGGGCAAGATGAGCCTAAGGTTTATTGGTCCATTTGAGCTATTGCGACATGTTAGGGAATTTGCTTATGAGCTTGCCTTGCCTCCCAGTCTAGCAGGAGTTCATCCAGTATTCCATGTTTCTATGCTCCGGAAGTATCACAGTGATTCGTCTCACGTGTTGGATTTAAGCTCAATCTAGTTGGACAATGATTTATCTTATGTTGAGGAGCCGGTGGCGATCTTAGATAGGCAGGTTCGAAAGTTGAGGTCGAAGAATATTGCTTCTGTAAAGGTTCAGGGGAGGGGTCAGCCGGTCGAGAAGGCGACTTGGGAGACTGAGCAGGATATGCGCAATCGTTATCCTCATCTTTTCACCACTTCAGGTATGTCTCTATGCTCGTTCGAGGACGAACGATTGTTTAAGAGAGAGAGGATGTAACAACCCGGCCGGTCGTTTTGAGTGTATTAGCCCCGCTCCCCTATTTATTGTTTACCCCATATCTGTTTCTGCTTAAGTGACTTGCCGGGAGGTCTTGTTTTTGGTTTCGGAGTGTTTTGGGACACTTAGTCCCTAAAACGGAAACTTAAGTCTCAGGATTTTTACCATAGTTGGAATTGTGTGAAAACAACTCCGAAATGGAATTACATCGGTTCCGTTAGATCCGTTGGGTGATTTTTGACTTAGGAATATGTCCGTACTGTAGATTTGAGGTCTATAGCTAATTTAGGCTTGAAATGGTGAAAGTCAATTTTTTGGAAAGTTTGACCGGGGGGTGACTTTTTGATATCGGGGTCGGATTCCGATTCCGGAAGTTGGAGTAGGTTTGTAATGTTGAATATGACTTGTGTGCACAATTTGAGGTCAATCAGACGTGGTTTCTTAGGTTTCGGCGTCGTTTGTGGAATTCGGAAGTTTAGAAGTTCTTTAGTCTTGAATCCAGGTGTAATTGATGTTTTGATGTTGTTTTAAGTGATTCGAAGGTTCGACTAAGTTCGCATGGGGTTATATGACTTGTTGGTATGTCTGGTTGAGGCCCCGGGGGTCTCGGGGGTATTTCGGATACCCATCGGAAGGAAATTTGGACTTAGGCATTACTGGTTCTTTTTTGGTGTTCTGGTGTTTCTCACCTGCGGTGGGAGCCCGCAGGTGCAGCCCCGCAGAATCAAAGAGGAGGACGCAGATGTGGGCAAGGCTGGGTTGTACTTGAAGCGCAGGTGCGAGGTTAGGAGCACATCTGCAAAACCGCAGATGCGGAAGGGGAGGCGCAGATGCGGAAAAGGGCCTGAGTGTGAAGGTTGGCAGAAGCGGGCAGGGCCCGCAGGTGCGAATGAGTGACTGAAGATGCGGAATCTGTGAGCTTAAGTGGGATCCGCACCTGCGATGGAATTTCTGCAGATGCGGCGTCGCAAATGCGATAGAAGGTCCGCAGGTGCGGAAGAACTGCGCAGAAAAATAGGATTTTGGGGGTTTGATTCCCATTTCGATTTTGGGACTTTGAGAGCTCGGTGTGAGGCGATTTTTCGAGGTTACTTCAAGAAGATTGTTGGTGTAAGTGATTCTAACTCGGATTGAACTATATTTCATGAATCTATTGCTATTTTCATCATCTAATTAGGGATTTTAGTGGTAAATTTGGGGGGGAAATGGTAGAAACTTCATAGGCTAACATTTCGGGTTTTGGAAGGTGATTTGAGGTTGGATTCGAGTAATTCTTGTATGGTTGGACTCGTGGGTGGATGGGTGTTCATATTTTGTGACTTTTGTCGGATTTCAAGATGTGGGCTTGGGGCCGGTTTGAGCCTACTACGGATTTTGGCTTATAATTTCGTGTTTTTCTTGTGGGATTGATTCTTTTGGCTTATATTAATTATATTGTATGCTTATGGCTAGATTCGGGGAGTTTGGAGTTTGATTCGAGGGTCAAAGGCATTGCGGAGTAGGATTTTGCACGTTTGAGGTAAGCAACAGTCTTAAATCAGCTTTTGATGGTATAAAACCCCGAGAATTGGTATGATGTGAGTGTTTGGAGGTGACGCACATGCTAGGTGACGGGCGTGTGAGCATGCACTGTGAGGAATTGTGACTTGGTCCGTCCGGTGAGACTGTAAAGTCGAATAGCCATTGTTATTACTTGTCCTTCCTTGTCTTTGAGCAAATGACTGCCTTTCATGTTAGAAACCATGCTTAGGCCATATGATATCACTGTTGGGACCTGCATCGATCGTATACTTGTTGAATTGACTTCTAATTGTTGTCTTGTACTCAATCACAATCTTACTTGTGTGTTATATCTCAGTTCCCTCTCATTTCTTGTTGATACTTGTTGTATTCTCTGTTTGAGCTAATTATTTTGATATTCTTTAAGCCCGAGGGGTTGGAGAGGTTAGTGACTGAGATAGGGCCTAAGTGCCGAGCTGTGAACTATGTGAGGGTATATGGATCGGGCGGGCCTTATGGCTATTTATGGATTGTGGATCGAGTTGTACGCCCCAACAAGCCTTTTGGCTACTGATATGTTTTAGTCAGGCTGCACGCCGCAGCGATATAGTGCTTGGGCTAGAAGGAACCCCTCCGGAGTCTGCACATCCCCAGTGAGCGCAGATACCTGTTGAGAGTGTGTATTGAGGGCTGAGGGCCGAGAGTATGAGCTGTTGAGATGAGCTGAGTGACTGCTACCTTGAGAGGCTGTACTTGCTTTTATTTATTTATGCACTCATGTTGTTATTTGTTGTTGTTTTGAAATTTCTGGAAGATTTATATCCGTTTTACTTGAGCTCGAACTGATTTGACCTATATCACCAGATTTGAAAGCATGTTCACTCTTTACTGAAAACTTTTGAAATGATTTGTATTTTTATAGCTCACCATTGCTTCTCAGTTCCTTATTTAATTATGATACTTGCTGAGTTGGTTGTACTCATGCTACACCCTGCACTTCATGTGCAGAGCCAGGTGTGTACAGTTCTGACGGTCGCTGATTTCGTGCGCGAGCTGATTATCAGAGACTTACGAGGTAGCTGCCGGCGTCCGCATTCCTTGTTTCTCCTTTCTTATTATCTTTCTCTCTTGTATTGGCATTTGGCACAGACTGTAGTAGACTCTATTTCTAGATTGGTTGTTAGATGCTCATGACTTAGTGACACCCCGATGTCGGGCTATCATTCTGCACTTGTATTTTGGATTTTTACCCCGTTATTATGTAAATCTTCAGTTAATTTAATTGCTTTAGCCCCATTCTGTCATATATTGAACGTATATTGAGAATAGCGTCTTGCCTAATTCCACGATAGGCGTCATCGCGACGGGTTTGGTATTTGGGTCGTGACAAAATCAACATGCATCCTGCACACAAGTGAGAAAATGTGAATACACTAAAGTAAAAATTGGTTCCTGAAATAATAATAAAAACTTTTTTAAACGCTATTGATTGCCAATCCACGACAATAGTGTCAAAAGTTGACGAGCTTAAAACACAACACATTATGGCTCGCTAATTAAAGATGGTATAGATTAATTATCGTCTCCATATGGATTGGATTTAAATAGTATTCGGATAATCTCGAGTTGATAACTATACAAGAAAATTAACACTTGATTTGATGACTATTACTACGATTAACTACTAAAAATTAAGCATATAATAATTGATCGCGAAAGACAACATATGAGCAACAAAAAAAATAATAATGAGTGGAATAAGGGTATTTGACTAGATAGGTGAAAAATAACTGACTCGGGATTTAATTCTTGAGTTAATTCACTCTATAATACGGTTGATTCTCACGAATTCAACCGATAATCAAATTACATTTGAAGTTAATGTTCTTTTTTTGATTAAACGTTAATTTCAGTAATTAATCCAATTGAAGTACGGTAACCAATTGCAACAATAAAATGATGGTTATGATCTAAAGGGTAGTTTCTCACGAATATTTCTTTATTTTCTAGTTCGATTAATAATTCAACAGGCTCTTTCGATTACCTATTTGAATCACGAATTTAAACTAGAGCATAAGATGTGAAGAAATTCAATATCAAACTCCTCTTTCAATTAAGCAAAATAATAAATAACTCCACAATACAAATTAAAGCCCCATCAGTTAATTCTAACAATTATAAAGAATCGAATCCCTAATCAAGTTATCGCAACACCATATTTGTCAACACCCTAATGGAAATTACTCCATAGCAATGGAGTATGAGATCTCAATAAGGTTCAAAAATAAAGAAAATATCAATTCTAATGATTCGATACAAACTCTCATATTGCACCGATTGCAGGCTGAAATATTGATGATTTTTTGAGTCTTCTTGCCTTGATTCGTTCTCCAATCTTTTGTAGGTCAAAGTCCCCTAAAATCGTATTTTTGGTATATTTATACTATGTAGGAACAAGCCTGGACAAAACTACCCTTTCCTAACCGAACTGCGAGATCACTCTGACATTTTTGCACACCCGCGTTGCGCCATGCGGCGCGCTTATGAGGAAATCCAGAGAGCTCGCACATTACCTGTCAAACTAACTTTTGCACTGTCGTACCGTGCCTCGCGGTGCCCCAAACGACGCGGTTGTGCCTTTTTCTCAGAGTAAATTCGTTTGTTCACTTTTTCACATCCGGACTTGGTCCTTGACCCCCTAACGTGATCCCCGCTTAATTTCTTGGGCTTCTACTCAGACTTCGAAGTTTAAACTTGTTCGATTTAGCTCCAAATTACCTTAATAGCTCGGAATTATTTCCTGCAAGGCATAAACACGTAATAAATGTAATTCACTATCATTTAAGCTCAAACACACGGAAAATGCAGTAATTAGCGTGCAATACTAAGGCTAAAATGCGGGTTTCTAGCCTACCATCAGCTCAATGTTCAGTTGTAGACTATATTATTTGCCTATATATGTACGCATTGTTTACTTACCATATTCAATACTTGTCTATTTATTTATATTTGATTTACTAAACAATTAGTAAGTCTCAATGTCGACCCCTCATCACTACCTCGTCGGGGTTAGGCTAGATACTTACTGGGTACGCGTTGATTTACGTAGTTGCACTTCTGCACTAAATGTACAGGATTTGACAAGTTCATTTGGTGGTCATTTGGGTGCGTAGGCGCAGCTGTTGAGGGAACTTTATGGCGAGCCGCATTCTATGCTACGATTCGCAGTACACAGAGTCTACATCATAATTATTTTCTCTATCATGTCTATCTTGTATTCGATACAGATGTTGTATTGTTATTGTACTTCCTAGTAGATGCTCATGCACTTGTGACACCGATTTTTGGGGTGTTCTAGAATTTGTGTATGGTTTTTCTTACCATTGACACTTTTACTGTATATTTTATTTAAATTGTACGTATCTACGATTTTTAATGCATTGATCTCTATATCTAATAAGATTCATGATTTCAAAAATAATAAAATTAATAATTAAGTTGGCAGTTCACCGTTAGCTTGGCTAACGACGATGTTGGGCGCCATTACGACCTATAGTGAATTTTGGGTCGTGACAGAGATATACCATGTGGGGGGCTCTTAGCGTGCTATATAGGTTCAAAGATGGTTACTTGAATATCCTTAGTGAAATTTCAGTCTTCGCCACTATCTCCGATATCTACCTTATACTTGTTGCATTGTTTTTTTGGTCCCTACATCACAACCCAAATTAAAATAACAAAGAAATTAAACATTACATTAGTGGAGAAATGAATAAATAGAAGCGGAGAACATGGTAAAAACACGAGGAAAGAAAAATCATGCTATTGATTGAAGGAGTTTATAAAGTGAGGTTTCCAATTAAAGTTTTTGCATGTTTTCCATGAACACCTTATTAAGAATAATTCGAACAAAAATAAAAACTACTAATATCTTCTGCAAATTCTTGAAAAATGTGATTTAATCTGGTGTAAGGTTCAAAGATGACGGTAAATGTATAGAGCACATCCAAAATTAAGGATATATACTTTTCAATGTAGTTTTAACTATCCAGTAGGGTGAACATAGACGGGGTTAGTTCGATTTTTACTAAAATTAAATCAAACCAACTATATCGGTTTGAGTTGGTTCGATTTTGTCGGATTTTTCGGATTTTTTTTATTACATAAATATTATTTCAATCTTACTTTGTTAAAATTATAAATAGAGTTTCCATAAGTGGATATATTTTTAGTTTAAATTGAAAAAACTAACAAACATATGATCTATTAAAATATTCTTATTGGAGATTTATTTTAGTAATACATGATAGTTATTTTCTTAATCGTGTAACAAATTTTTTTTATTGATTTATGCTTTCAAGGTTAATCGAATTTAATAATTAAATATAAAAATCAATATGATACCTAAATAATGATATGTTTAATTTTAAATTATCTTAATACCATTTCATATTCGAAAAAAATATTAAAATCTAATAAAACTTGACATATGAATATGGAAGATCAAAGATATTGACACATTTCAGTAACATTTGATACGAAAGTGATAATACAATCCATTATCTAAAGTAAATAAAAATAGATGCACTTTATAATTCTATTAAATATTACATTCCATGAGAAGATCCTAAATATTTCTAGACACATTTAAAGAAAATTCTATATAAATTCTTAAAAGTGTATATATATATATATATATATATATATATATAGAGGGTGAGATTTTTTTTACTCAATACAAAACCAAAACAAATCAAACCTAATTGGGTTTTATAATCGATTCGGTTTGACTTTTCGATTTGATGCGATTTTTTAATTCGATTTGAAAACCTTACTGTCAAGTTCACAATGAGAGTCTCCCCTAATCATTTCTTTAAGATTAATTTTCAACATTATTACAAGTGAGATCATTAGCTACAAAAAAGTCATGAGATCCAATTGTTCTCATATGAATGGAATGAAAATTAACGCTTAATCGACCAATCAATTAACGAAAGCAAACAATTAATTACCTTTGATGTGCATTGATTAAGAATAATTCCATGAAGATTTGTCGCTGTGTTAGTGGTAACTAGCAGAGGCGGAGCTAGCCTTAAAACTAGAGGTGGGCATAAAATTCAAAAAATCGAATTTCGAACTGGACCGAATTAATTCGGTATTTTAGTATCGATTTATTCGATATTTCGGTATAATTCGATATCAACTTTTCGGTATTTCGATATTTTGATACGGTCCTCGATATTGAGGTTTCGATATTTCGGAAATACTGAAATACCAAAACACGAAATTAATTTTACATACAGTTCTACTATACTCAGCGGCCCAGCCCAAAATTTTAAACCCCTAACCCAATATTTCTTGTCCATTTCATTAAAAAGCTATAGTTTTTATTGTTTTGGCATTTTAACAAACAATTACTACTAAACATGGAGATGAAAATCGTTTTGTTAATCAGAATTGAGAACTTGTGCTTCGAAAACTTTCTGAACTGGACCAATATATATTAATCTTAATTAAGATTTGGTTCGCTTTATGAAAAGCTTTCTCTGCCCAACTGTTTGCCGGTGAAATGAAATAATAAATTTTTTTGACTATATATATGCAGTGGCGGACCCAAGATTTTATGCAAGCGGGTTCAATCTTAGAAGTATATAAATTTAGTAGTAAAATAGTAGTTATCAAGTGGGTTCAAATAAAATATTTATGCAAAATTTACACAATTTTAATCCTAATTTATACATATACACAATATTATTTTTTTGTGAAACGAGTTCAGATGAACCTGATATCTACCACTTGGGTCCGTCACTGTATATATGCGGTTTTCACTCGCTCGTGCCACTTTTTGTCACGTTAGATAGGGACGGTAACCGTACCGAATCGCACCGAACCAAACAAGAAAATATTGAATCGTACCAAACTGCTTTGGAACTGTATTTGATATGAACAATTGATACACCGAAGTACCGAACAGTAATTAATAAATATCGTACCGAAATACCGAACGCCCACCCCTACTTAAAACTTATTAGGTGTGGGTTCGGTCGAACCCAGTCGTTTTAGTTTAAATATTATATTTTAAAAGATTAATTAATATATATAAATATTTAATTATGAACCCAATAACTAAAAAGAGTTATAGGTTTTATGACAAATTCAGAACTCATAAACTTTAAATCATGTTTCCGCGTCTAATAACTTACCCTTAGAGCAAACTTCTAGTATAAGATGATAGAAACTGCAAGCACTATCAATTAAAAATGGACGTAATGTAGTCCCAAAAGAAGAATTGAGAAGTACACATATAGTACAAACTAATTATTCCACTATTAAACAAATAATTCTCAAATGTTCACATAAGAGTAAAATTAGGTTAATGCTTAACAAATATGTTAACTTTATTTATTTATTTATTTGCCGGAGGAATATGATTTAGTTTAGAAGCAAATGATGACAACTTTCACAAAATAAAGAAAAAGCTTCTTGCAGGATAGAAAGCAAAAGGAAGAAAGGTAAAAAAAAATTAAAGCTTTTCATTTCTCTATCTGTTCGTATAGTTGTTTATTCTTTGCAAAAGGAGATTTAGGCTGCTTTAAAGTTTAAACATGAAAACAAAAAAAAGTTTTCCGTACCTTTTTTTTTCTAATTAAATAGTAAATCATGGGTTCGTGTCAATTGGAGTACTAACTACTAAGTGGGCGTTTGAACATAAGAATTGTAAAATTCCAAAAAAGGGGAGGAATTTTTCAAGTGAAAATTGTATTTGAAATTTAGAGTTGTGTTTGGATATTAATATATAATTTTGGGTTGTTTTTGAAGTTTTGTGAGTGATTTGAGTGAAAATTTTGAAAAACAGTGTTTTGGAGTTTTTCAAATTTTCGAAAATTTTCAAAATGCATATTCAAGTGAAAATTGAAAATTTTATGAACAAACGCTGATTTCGAAAAAAGTGAATTTATTTTGAAAAAAAAAAAAGAAAAACTTTCTTATGTCCAAACGGTGATGTCATCTCATTTTAAACAAAAAATGCATTATAATAGCCCAAACTACTGACATATAATACGATGTTATGGATATCTGAAATTTCTTTATACATAGTTTCTTTGGTCAGAAACTAATTAACATTATCAACACTTGCAAAGGTATTTTAAGAACAAATTAATTAGTAAATAAATTGAAGTGGATTAAGACCCTTAAACGATGATACATAAGCAAGGGTAACATGCGGATGAATTAAATTCAGGTATTATTCTAAAACGCACAAAGAAAACAGTTTATAAAAAATAAACAAAGACGTACGTGATGAAAACTTCTAATAATATTTGAATACTGTAATAGGTGAATAGCAAGTACAAAGTGAATGGACAATGTAAAGGGCATAATTAATTATTTTTAAGTAAAATAATACTAATACTACAGAAGATGAAGGGTGATGATTGAAGTCTAGAAAAATAATGACAATCTTATCCTATTTGGGTTAATCAGGTTTCATTCATGACACTATAGAAAAGAGAAAAACAAATTTGGAAAGAGAAAAATTTGCAAGGAGAAAAAACTACTCCTTCACTTTTACTTGGCTACTATGAAATTTGCATTCCCCGTAGGAAATAATAAATAAAATGCATAATTTATCATGATACATATATTATTTGATGCATATTTACTAATGAATTTGAGAAAATAATTTGAAATGAGTAATTAATACTATGAGTATAATATAAAAAAAAAACTGTCTTCTTTTGATATGCTAAAACTGACAAACAAAAATAAAAATCTATTTTTAAAATAGTGAATAAGTTAAATTAAACGTTAACTAGTCAAGTTTTGATGGGACCTAGAAACCTTTGAAAGAAAAGAGAGGCTAATTGCTTTGGTTCCTGACTTGTTCGTAAATTTCTATTATGATCATGGGATTCACACAAATCATTGTATAACAATCTCGTTTAATTTTTAACTAATTAAATATTTTTGATGGAACATTATTTCTTTGATTATATTGTCTCATTTATTTTTTTTAAGATTAAGACGTCTAAATCTAAATACACATCTGAATATCAAGATATGTATTATGATTAAGAGATCTCAATCTGAATACACATCTGAATATCAAGATGTGTATTAAGATCTGAATACTAAATGATTAAGACTGTTTGATTTTTAACATCTGAATGTATACAATTTATCTTTATTTGAAAATTAATAAACATAAAATTCAATTAAAATATTAAGCAATCTAATATTCTATGGTAGTTGTCGATGGTGATGGCTAACGGTGGTGCTTGTGAATCCTGACTAGAGGTGGTGGTTGGTGATAGTTTTAGTTGATGGTGGTGGTTCAAGATAGTAGCTAGTGGTAATTGGCAGTGATGGCTATTATGATTGAGGATGGTGGTGGTGGGTGATGGTGGTAGTTGTGATTGAGGAAGGTGGTAGGTGGTGGTAGTTTATAATGATAGGAAGTGCCGGCTATGATTGTTGATGGTGATGGAGTGGTTAGTTGTGGTAGTTGAGGTGGATGAGTATTGGTTGTGGTTGAAAATGATGATGGTGGGAGTGGTGGGTGATGGTTGTTGATAATAATGGTTATAATTTAAGATGATGGTGGTGGTGGTAGTGGTGGTGGTGGTTGAGTATGATGGTGGTAGGTAGCATGGTGGTAGTTGATAATGGTTGGCGGTGACGGCAGTTAACAATGAATGTGAATGATAGCATCTTAATGAAATTAAGTTTCTATTATATATCTTAAGCATACAGACCTATTCAGACTCATTAAGTGATTGTGAATTTAAAAACAAAATACTTAATGATTAAAATTTGAATAATTAAGATTCGGACTTTAAAAATAAAAACACTTAATATCTGAGATACGAATAATTAATATTTACAAATGCTAAAAACCTCCGGCCGACAAGAGAGTACTTTGAAGATTAGTGGATGCATGGAAGAAATACTAAAACCTCCAGCCGACAATTGATGAAAAACACTATCATTGCCACCATATACTTTTGTGTTGATTGTTGCCTTTGATATAATTGTTAGCAAAAATACGAGGACTTCCTTTTCATTTCTTTTTTTGGTGTTTCATAGGGAACATAAGAATCGTAAAATTTCTTGGGTGTTTTGGACATAAAGAATAGTAAAATTTCGGGAAAAAGTGAATTTCTTTTTAAATAAAAATGATATTTAAAAATTAGAGTTGTTTTTAGATATAAATTCAATTTGAAATTATTTTTGAATTTTTATAAGTGATTTGAAGTGAATTTTGAAAGCAGCTTGTTGGAGTTTTTAAAATTTTCAAAATATTGCGAAATTCAACTTCAAATGAAATTGAAATTTTCATGACCAAACACTTGATTCTGAAAAGAAAAAAAGTGATTTTTTTAATAAAAATATTAAAAAAAATTTATGGCCAAACAGACCCTTAGTATACGAATGCAGTTGTTTAATAGATTCATATGAACTCAATATTTTCGGTACGAGCATAAATTTAGGTATAGGGTAATTAGCCTTCAATCCCTTTTT
Source organism: Nicotiana otophora (assembly GCA_000715115.1). Classification (NCBI taxonomy): domain Eukaryota; kingdom Viridiplantae; phylum Streptophyta; class Magnoliopsida; order Solanales; family Solanaceae; genus Nicotiana; species Nicotiana otophora. The sequence continues at coordinate 148,299 of AWOL01S0062208.1, forward strand.
GCGATTCCTTCCCTTTATCCCTCATCTTGTTAAATTCACTTCCAATCCATAGTTCTAAAGTTCAGGTAAAAGCGACATTGTAGATTTAAATATACTATCCTTGAACTAAAGATTTACCACTAATTATAATGAGGACTTTGGTAGAAGCTGACATTAGCTAGTTTCTTGCTTCTATGATGTGTAAGGTTTAGTCTTCGACCAACCGTCTCATTCGTCTTCCCCTTAGCTTTGTTCAAACTGACACCTTTTAAAAGAAAAAGTAAATGCATTCATTAAATTAACAAGTGAACTATTATCATGAACTTATCTTAAATCTAAAATATTGCAGTTTAAGCTCTACCACTTGCAAGCTAATCGACGTGAGACAAAATGGTTAACTTCTATAACAGATAATATCATAGTTAATATTCCCCTAAAGTATTTTCAAGAATTAACCTAAATAGCTGTCCACCTAACTGCTTCAATTAAAAATATGAATATATAATATATGTATTATCCTTATATAATTAGTATATAATTTATATATATTAACTAATTATGAAAAATAAATAATGTATCAGACAAGCTATTTGCCTAGAGAACCCAAGTAACTTTCCGTGGACTTTTAATAGTTTGTGTCAACGCCTTTTTTGTTGAATAACGATTGTCTTTGGATGCTTTATAGGACGTGTCTTGTTGCCTTTCTACAGCAAAATTTAAATTTCTCTTTTTGGTCGTTCAACTTAATAAATCACTTATCCTTGGTGCTTTTGGATAAAAATGATTTGCTATTTCTACGTCGTTTGCAAAAAGGCGGTTTTAATGTGGATATTAAAATACATGTGTCTTTAAGTACTTGTTCCTCTTTCCTATAATTCAATAACTCATAGGGAAAAGAAAACAATATCCCTAGTTGACAAAAGCTTTCAACCAATTCACGTAAGTTTGAAATTATATCCCAATTCAAAACCAGCAATTTGATACTTTCACATGCGGCGGCCACGATGGTAAAGCCAAACTTTATTAGAGGTCTTAGCTTTTTTTTTAAAATAAATGTTTATTTATTTGAATTTTATTTTTTTAGCATCTTAGATACAAAGTTATTTATAATTTTCTTATAATCAATAACTTCTAATAAGTCTTTTTCAATTGACAATATAACTAATATATTCAATCTTTTTTGAGACATTGTTGATCTTAGGTGAGACTTTATCAATTTTAATTTTAAATTTTTTTTTCCGCTGAAACAACGGAAACAAGAGTTATTAACATTATTCCATAAGTAATATAAGCATTTGAAAAAGAATCAATTTTTTATTTGACTGAGTGTATCAATTAAACTGTTATCTTCTAATTGTACTATTTTTCTTAATATATTTAATTCCGAAAATAAATTTAAACCATCAATCTCGAATTGATTATTATTCTTTAAGGAACATTCAAAATTGAGACAATATTTTTCCAAATTTTTATCATCTAGTGATCTTAATTTTTACCGCTAAAAAGAAACCCAAAAATATCTTCATATGCTTCGAATAGTTCAAATCTATTTTGAAGTGAAAAAAATAGCCTTGTCTACTATGTGCAAAGTAATAAACTCTAAATGACTCTTTGAAAGATTTTGAGATTTTATTATCAACATTCTCATCAAATTGTTACTTCTTATATATCATACGTTTTTTACGAAATTCGGGTTCGATGTTCATTTCAAGTGTAATTTTTTGTCAGAAATCATATAGCAGTTGCAAATCTTTCTTCTCTATACTTGTTAAAGAAAGAAATCAAATTTTTTCACCTCACATAATATTTTTTTAAACTTATACGTAACCTATTAGATATAACAAAAAATGGGCTTCACAAATATGGAACCTAACATAATTGCTTTACTTGTTTTAGGGAAGGAGTTCCATATTACCATATAATATACTTAGGACGTAAATTAAACGTTTTCACAAATGTAAAGCAGATTCTCCCTAACCTTTTTCTGCACTTCGCCACTAATTTTAGCAAGTATATGCGACACGTTTATTCTCTTCTTTCATTGGAAAGAACAGAACAAATAAACCACACAGCCGTCCACGTTTAACATTAATTTATTTACTTAAAGAAAGAAGTAAGATTTCGTATAGTCCATCCTAATTTATTTGGGATTAAGTCATAATTATTATTGTTAAATGTTATTAGGTATTAATACATTCTTGTGACAAAAATTATATACATCGACTGTGAAGAATTCTTATTCTTATCATTGTAATTTTGCTAGTTATCCCAAGTTATTTTTGGTTAGTATGTAAAGCTCGTTGGGAAGTATTACTTTTTATTTTAGGTTAATTTCATCTGATGTGCCAAAATTTTATTTCCTCCATACTTTCCTTATAAGTATGTTTTACAAAACATGATGTGTACGGTCAAAACCGATTCTCAGTCGCAAAGACCGATCGAGACAATAACGTTTCAATCGAAGGGTATCCGCATGGCGAGCTCGGACGATTTACGAAGTAGAGACGTCGAGCTTCGAGCCATAAGACCATTCAACCGCAAAACTCGATATCATTATCGAACCCGCGTCCGGATTGGACTACGGGGTAACGACGACCGACGCGGGTCTCAAATATCGATGCTCCAAGGCAGAACCGAGCTCGAATTAAGACTGGGGATTCGATTTAGCACCAAGCTCGAGTCAGTACCGAACTCGCAAGACGAGCCGTTACAACCACACCTAGGGAGAGAATCTTGGCGAGAATCAAGGGAGAGACAAACCATCATGGGTTCTCCACTATATGTATTATTTAATGTTGTTACTAATAAAGTAGTGACCCTCTACTATAAAAGCAAAGATAGACAGCAATAGGGTGAGGGCTCAAGATTTCATTGTGCTTGTTCTTCTAATATATTTTCAGTCTTCCCTTCCACCGTTTTACATTTACACAGCAAAATACTTGTATTGTCATTTATATCAAAAATATTTGCATACCCTTAGAACCATATTTAAATTTAACGTTATCTGATTTTTCGGATAAATAGTTTGGCGCCCACCGTGGGGCTAAGGGTAACGGTGATTGTCTGATATAAATCTACAGTACGCTCCAGCTTACAACTTCGAATCAGCCATGGCTCTACCTATCGACCTCGAAGCCGGCCTTCAAGACGAAACCAACAACTTGGTACCCGGGGCCGGAAGGCTACCTAACAACGGTAACGAGGCTCGAATCGAAGAACCCGAAATTCGAGCCGAAGTACCACTGGATATCAATTCACAAATAGCTCTAGAAGCGAATCAGCGTTCTGAACCAGAGAGGAGCGTTTAGGGCGGTGCTCGATCTATAGCCCGAAACACCTACGGCACGGGGGAAATCGGGGTCAGCTTACGTATGATTTTCGAAATGTTGTAGGCCCAACAAGTAGCAATAGCTCAGTTGCAGAGCCGAACCCATACGCAAACCGGGCCGAACTCCAATCCGCTCCTTCGGGTAGTCACACCTAGAAAGGAACCCGCCGTAGTGAAATCAAACGAGCGGGAATCAGGAATTGCTCCTGAAATTGCTAAATTGCTCGAGGAACTCACGAAGCGAGTCGAAGCCAACGACAAAAAAGTGGAAATGTATAACGCTAGGGTCGATCAAATTCCGGGAGCTCCGCCAATGATAAAAGGGCTCGATTCGAAAAAATTCATACAAAAGCCTTTTTCCTCGAGCGCGGCCCTAAACTCAATCCCCAAAAGATTCTGTACGCCCGAAATTCCCAAATATAACGGTACGACCGATCCTAACGAACACATCACCTCCTACACATGCACCATTAAAGGCAACGATTTGGAGGATGATGAAATCGAATCCGTGTTGTTGAAAAAGTTGAGAGACCCTCGCAAAAGGAGCAATGATCTAGTATCACAACTTATCGCCGAATTCCATTGATTCTTTCGCCATGTTAGCGGACTCGTTCGTAAAAGCACATGCTGGTGCCATAAAGGTTGCAACAAGAAAATCGGACCTCTTCAAAGTAAAGCTAAGGGGTAACGAGATGCTGAGGGAATTTGTATCCTGATTTCAAATAGAGCATATGGACTTGCCACCGGTCACAAACGATTGGGCCGTACAAGCTTTCACCCAAGGACTGAACGGGCTAAGCTCGACAGCGTCACGTCGGCTGAAATAAAATTTAATCGAGTACCCTGCAATAACTTGGGCAGATATACATAACCGGTACCAATCAAAAATCAGGGTCGAAGACGATCAATTGGGAGTTCCATATGGGCCCGTACGATAGAACCACACAACCACTAAAAATCAAAGGGAAGCCAACAGAGAACAAACGTCGAACAGAGATCGATACCAACCATACGGCACAGATCGGATGAACAACAGTTCAGCACGTGACACGGTTCGGAACAACCGAAGGATTTATCGGGGGCAAACTTCTCGAGGACTTATGAGCAAGAGCGGATTCGATAAATATACAGATCCTATAGAAATCCCTCGACTATCGGAGTATAATTTCAACATTGGTACATCCGTCATCGTATCGGTCATTGGACGCATCAAAGACACCAGATGGCCTCAACCTATGCAAAATGATCCTGCCCAAAGGAATCCCAATCAAATGTGCGAATATCATGACACTTATGGTCACAAAACGGAAGATTGCAGGAAACTAAGAGAGGAAGTGGCCCGCTTATTTAATAAAGGGCACCTTCGGGAATTTCTGAGCGATAAGGCGAAGAACCATTTTAGAGACAAGGAATTCGGTAAGCGAAACGAGCCAGAAGAACCGCAACACATCATTCACATGATTGTCGGCGGCGTCGATGCCCCTCAGGGACCAATGCTTAAACACGCTAAAACGTCAATTATGAAGCGATCTCGAACCCAAGATCATGCACCCGCAGGGACTTTATCCTTCAGTGATGAAGATACAGAGGGAATCATCCAACCCCTTAACGACACGCTGGTAATATCTGTACTCATGAATAAAACTAAGATTAAACGTGTGTTAATTGATCCAGGTAGCTCGGCCAATATGATCAGATTGAGGGTCATAGAATAGCTCGGCCTGCAGGATCAGGTCGTACCCGCAAGTCTGGTTCTAAATGGATTTAATATGGCATGTGAAACTACTAAAGGCGAGATCACCCTACCGATAAATGTAGCCGGAGCCATCCAGCAAACAAAGTTTCACTTAATCGAAGGTGATATGAGATATAACGCCCTCTTCGGAAGGCCGTGGATCCACAGCATGAGAGCCGTACCCTCGACCCTACACCAGGTCCTCAAATTCCCAACATCGGAAGGTATCAAAAGAGTGTATGGGGAACAACCGGCCGCAAAGGAAATGTTCTCCGTCGAAGAAGCAAAATCAATATCCTCACCTTCACCAATGAAAGGATCAGGTTCAAAGCTGAATGCCAAATAGCAATCACAGACATCGGCTTCGACCCGACCAGGTATGCAAAACGTTGAAGAGGACGATGATGATAGATGGATCCCTCGATCCTTCGTAACCCCCAATGATTTCGATGCCACCAAATCAACAATTGAGGAACTGGAGCAAATCGTACTGATCGAACACCGGCCTGAACAAAAGGTATACCTGGGAACGGGTTTGAACCCCGAACTCAGGAAGAAACTCATTCAATTTCTTATCAATAACATCGATTGTTCTACCTGGTCCCATCTAGACATAACAGGGATCCCGTCGGACATAACAACGCACCAGCTAAGCTTGAACCCTATGTTCAGACCGGTGAAGCAAAACAGAAGACCCCAGTCCGAGGAAGAGCACGCATTCATAAAGGACGAGGTAACCAAACTTCTCGAGATAGGGTCCATTCGGGATGTAAAATACCCCGAATGGTTAGCCAATGTGGTTGTTGTACCTAAAAAAGGAAACAAACTTAGAATGTGTGTGGACTATAAGGATTTGAACAAAGCATGCCCCAAAGATTCCTTCCCACTGCCCAACATCGATCGTATGATCGATACCACGGCCGGCCACGAGATTCTCACCTTTCTCGATGCCTATTCCGGGTATAATCAAATTCGGATAAATTCGGGCGATCAGGAAAAGACTTCATTTGTGACCCGATATGGAACATATTGTTATAACGTAATGCCTTTCGGGCTAAAAAATGCAGGAGCTACTTATCAATGACTAGTAAATAGAATGTTCGAAGAACAAATAAGTAAAACGATGGAAGTTTATATTGATGACATGCTAGTTAAGTCCCTGCGCGCAGAGGACCATTTGGCCCATTTGCAGGAAACGTTCAAGAATCTGAGAAAATTCAACATGAAGCTCAACCCAGAAAAATGTGCTGTCGGGGTCGGTTCGGGCAAGTTCATCGGCTTCATGGTCTCAAATCGGGGAATTGAAATCAACCCCGACAAAATCAAGGCCATCAAAGACATCACCATCGTGAACAACGTGAAAGCTGTACAAAGGTTAACAGGGAGAATTGCAGCCTTAGGCCGGTTCATTTCAAGGTCATCAGATCGAAGTCACAAATATTTCTCCCTACTCAAAAAGAAGAACGACTTCGCCTGGACGCCGGAATGCCAACAAGCGTTACAGGAATGGAAACGATACCTCTAGAGCCCGCCACTGCTTCATACTCTGAAAGCGGACGAGCAGCTCTACCTGTACTTGACGGTATCGGAAGTCGCCGTAAGCAGCATCCTAGTTCGAGAAGAGCAAGGTACGTAATTTCTCATTTATTACGTGAGTCGGACTTTAGAAGAAGCGGAAACTAGATATCCGCACTTAGAAAAATTGGCACTTGCCCCGGGAAGCGCATCTAGAAAGTTAAGGCCGTATTTCCAATGTCACCCCATAAGCGTATTAACCACCTACCCACTCCGAAATATCATACATAGGCCCGAACTATCAGGCCGATTGGCCAAATGGGCCATCGAACTCAGTGGGTACGATATTGAATATCAATCCCGCACGGCCATCAAGTCTCAAATTTTGGCAGACTTCGTGTCTCCTTCACGCCAACCCTCAAACCCGAAGTCGAAAGGGAACTCCTTTCGAAATCAGATATATCGTCCGGGGTATGGATCCTTTTTACGGACGGTGCTTCGAATATAAAGGGTCCGGGTTAGGCATAGTTTTAAAAACCCCCACGTGTAACATTCTTAGACAAGCTATTAAAACTATCAGGTTAACTAATAACGAGGCCGAGTATGAATCCATGATTGCAGGTCTCGAACTAGCTAGAAACTTGGGAGCAGAAATTATTGAGGCGCACTGTGACTCTTTGCTGGTGGTGAGTCAAGTAAACAAAACCTTCAAAGTCAGAGAAGGTAGGATGCAAAGGTATCTGGATAAACTGCTTATCACCTTACACCATTTCAAACAATGGACCCTACAGCATGTCCCCCGAGAATGGAATAATGAGGCCGATGCTCTAGCGAATTTGGGATCATCGGTCGAAGTAGATGATTTGAGCTCGGGGACTGTCGTCCAACTTTCAAGATCGGTAATCGAAGAAGGGCACGCCGAAATAAATTCTACTAGCTTAACCTGGGATTGGAGAAACAAGTATATTGAGTACTTAAAAAACGGAAAGCTCCCTTCAGACCCTAAAAATTCCAGGGCCCTACGGACTAAAGCTGCTCGATTTATGTTGGCTGCAGACGGAACACTATATCGAAGAACATTCGATGGACCGATGGCGGTGGGTGTGGGTCCTGGAGATACCAATTATATCCCTGGGAAGTACATAAGGGCACTTGTGGCAATCACTCCGGCGCCGACGCATTAGTCGAAAAAGTGATAAGAGCGGGGTATTATTGGATCGATATTGGCAAAGATGCGAAAGAATTTGTTCGTAAATGTGATAAATGTCAGAGGTTTGCACCAATGATCCATCAAGCCGGGGAGCAACTTCACTCGGTCCTATCCCCGTGGCCATTCATGAAATGGGGGATGGACATCGTCGGCCCTCTATCGTCGACCCCAGGTAAAGCCAAATTTATTTTATTTATGACTGACTATTTTTCTAAGTGGGTTGAAGCGCAGGCGTTCGAGAAAATAAGAGAGAAAGAAGTCATAGACTTTATTTGGGATCATATCATATGCCGATTCGGGATACCCGCTGAAATAGTATGCGACAATGGGAAACAATTCATTGGCGGCAAAATCACAAAATTCCTCGAAGATCACAAAATAAGAAGGATATTATCAACACCATACCAGTGCTCGATAACGTTGGAAAAGGATCATACACGCTCGGCATCATAAACGGCAAATAGCTATCAAGCAATTGGAATGTATCACATCTAAAACGGTACTACTGTTAAGGCACGACCTTTCCGTATTCATCTAACTAACCCATGCAGAAGTCCGAATGAGAGCTGAAGAAGATCTTCCAATCAAGAGTACGCGTTGCACTCTTTTTCCCTTAGGCCGGTTTTCTCCCAAATGGGTTTTTCGGCAAAGTTTTTAATGAGGCAACCATCGATCGTGCTGCACTTTCAACAATATCCGAGGCCTCTTTCCGACAGACCTCGAATACCAGGGGGACATCAGGGCCCTCAAATACATCGAGTTCAGATACAAGAAAGTTCATCTCACAACAACAGAAAAAATTATAATAGCCAAATGGTCAAAATGAACCATGCTCATATAGATTGGCCCAAACATAAACACATGTGCAATGACTTGAGATTTACTGCTCAACCAGAATTAAGATTCATTCAACAATCAAGCCTACGAGCTACTTATATTCCGAGTTCGAAATATTCACTCGACCATTAAGCCTACGGGCTACTGTTAGCTCGAGTTCGAAACATTCACTCGACCATTAAGCCTACGGGCTACTGTTATTCCGAGTTCGAGCAAGCGCTCACTCGACAATTAAGCCTACGGGCCATATTATCTCGAGTTCGAAACATTCACTCGACCATTAAGCCTACGGGCTACTGTTATTCTGAGTTCGAGCAAGCGCTCACTCGATAATTAAGCCTACGAGCCATATTATTTCGAGTTCGAAACATTCACTCGAATATTAAGCCTACAGGCTATTGTTATTCCGAGTTCGAGCAAGCGCTCACTCGACAATTAAGCCTACGGGCCATAATATCTCGAGTTCGAAACATTCACTCGAATATTAAGCCTAGGGACTATTGTTATTCTGAGTTCGAGCAAGCTCTCACTCGACCATTAAGCCTACGGGATACTGTTATCTTGAGTTCGAAATATTCACTCGACCATTAAGCCTATGGGCTACTGTTATTCCGAGTTCGAGCAAGCGCTCACTAGACAATTAAGCCTACGGGCCATATTATCTTGAGATTGAAACATTCACTCGACCATTAAGCCTACGGGCTACTGTTATTCAGAGTTCGAGCAAGCGCTCACTCGACAATTAAGCCTACGGGCCATATTATTTCGAGTTCGAAACATTCACTCGAATATTAAGCCTACGGGATATTGTTATTCCGAGTTCGAGCAAGCGCTCACTCGACAATTAAGCCTACGGGCTATATTATCTCGAGTTCGAAACATTCACTCGAATATTAAGCCTACGGTCTATTGTTATTCCGAGTTCGAGCAAGCTCTCACTCGACCATTAAGCCTACGGGCTACTTTCATTCCGAGTTCGAAATAATCACTCGAATATTAAGCCTACGGGCCACATGATCTCAAGTTCGAAACATTCACTCGATTATTAAGCCTACGGGCTGCTGTTATTCTGAGTTCGAGGAAGCACTCACTCGACCATTACGCCTACGGGCTACAATATTTTAAGTTCAAAATATTCACTCGACGGCTAATAAGCTACTTTTACTCTGAGTTTACATCAACTCAACAATCACATCACGCCTACGGATTATGTCCCTCCAAAAGTTTGGATCATCGATTCAACAAGCAAACCCAGGGGTTACAAATCTGATTGATCAGAGAAACTACAAGGTCAACATTCGATTAAAAGTCTTCACAAAACAAAAACAATTCGACCTGACTACACATGTATATACAAAATTTGCCTACGAGGTTAATGTACAAACATCAAGAATTAGAAACTAAGCTTCCTGGTCGAGCTCTTCCCTGTCCTCGGATCCACTTTTGCTACCATCATCATCATCATCATCGGAAGCCAAGGCTTCAGCTTCCACTTCGAGCTCTCTTGCCTTTTTTACCTCTTCGGCAAGGTCGAAACCTCGAGCGTGTATCTCCTCGAGGGTATCCCTCCGAGACCTACCCTTATCAAGTTCGACAATCCGATGAGCTCGAGTATCGGCGGTCTTTGCCGCTTCCCGGGCCTCCATCTGAGCAGCCTCAGCATCAGCCCGATATATAGCAATGGACTTATCCGCCAAGACTTTCGACTACTCAACTCCGCCTTAGCCTCGGCAAGTCGTGTTTCAAGCTCCTCGATCTTCTTAGCTTGAACCGACCCCTTTTGTTTAACACTTTGAAGTTGAACGTCGGCCGATAATAATTTTGTTAAGATGGTTTCTTTTTTCACTGCCAGGCGGTCAAGGGACTCCTTCCACCGATTGCAATCAGGTCGGATTTGATCGACTTCTTCTCGAAGTAACCCGATCTTTTCAATCTTTTGCTGTAACTGAGACAACGAAGGGTTAAATTCCACGGTTGAGTCAGACCCATACTTTAACAGAACGAGGCTCACCTGCTTATCAAGCTCGACCCCTTCTTCACGGACCTTAGCCAAATCCGCTTGGAGGTCCTTTATAGCCTCGTCCTTTTTGCTGCAAAGGAGTCGTAGGGCATCTCTCTCACCTGAGACCTTCCGGAGCTCGGCCTCACAATGGCTAAAATCGACTCGAAACCTACCAATGGCCTGCACAGTAAGAAACACAAAGTCAAGTATGGAAAAGAACAAATAAACAAAGTATGGAAAAATCATTACCCGAGTAATGAAATGCTGAGCCTCCTCCAATAAAAGAGAAGCGTCACCGATATCGGAACCATCGTCGACTCCAGTAAAACAATCCCCGAAAGGATCCCCTGCACCATAGCCTGCGCCGATATCAGGAGTCTTCAATTCTCGAGCTTTCTTCAGCTCCTCCTCAGAAAAAGATGGAAGAGAAGGAGAATCACCCATTGTCATAGCCCCGAGCAAATCGCTCGGAGTATTCCGGTAGAGATTCTGTTCTTCGGGAACAACCCCGATAGGTACAACCGCCATCAGCTCGGTAGCTCTGGCAACCTCGATGGCCTCCGTAGACCGAACTACCAAAGCTGAGGAGTTATTGTCTTTTTCTTCTTCTTCTTCTTCTCTCAGTCGTTGGACCGAGTCAATCGAAAGGGCAATTGATTTTCTCTTCACCCTGCGAGTTTGGGCTTGGTGTCCCCTGACCGAAAGGAAGCTTTTCGCTTCTTATCTTCCCCCTGTTTAGGGACCAGGGACTTGTTTTTTTCCTCGCCACTCGAAGGCCTCAAAACGAAATCCCTGGTTACACCTGCACAAGAGGAAATCGGTAACGAATAGAACGGAAAGAATACTTCGAAGGAAACAAGAAGCAAACCTCACCGTGGTTCTTGGCCTCCCATCTGCCTTTTTCCAAATCACGCCAAGCGCGCTCGGCGTAAGAGGAGGTCGAGGCCAACTTCCGAACCCAGTCCTCGAGGTCGAGTACCGCTTGTGGCATCCAAGGGACAGCTGAACATCAGGGAAGGACATCAGAAAAAATCGGAAAAGCACCTGAAAAGTGAACAAAAACTACTTACGGTCAAAATTCCATTCCTCAGGGAACGACATCCTCTCCTCCGGAATGATATCATGGGTCCTCACTCGGATATAACGACCTATCCAACCTCGATCCTTGTCCTCATCGATGCTCGACATCAATGCCTTCGATGCCCGACGATGAAGTCTGATTAGCCCTCGAAAGATCTGAGGCCGATACAGTCGGATGAGGTGGTTCAGAGAAAAATCCAACCCTCTAGCTTTGGTATAGAAGAAGCGAAATAGGATCGCTATACGCCATAAAGGGGGATGGATTTGGCCAAGGGTGACTTGATACCTTTTGCAGAAATCAATAATCACCGGGTCGACGGGTCCCAGTATGAAGGGATAAGTGTAAACACTTAAAAACCCCTCCACGTAAGTGGTAACATCCTTGTCGGAAGACGAAATTTGCAGCACGACCTCGGAACCCCAGTTGCAGTCCTTTCGGACGGCCTTGAGGTGATCCTCCATTATAGAGCATGTATACATCGATACGTGTTCACATCGACCCGAAACGGAAGAAGAGTTCTCCGCCTTAAAATCGATTTTCAAAATGCACGGGCCAGGAACATAGTCATGGACTGACGGCTCCACCGGCGCCTTATCATCAGACAACCGTGAGGAAGAGGCTTTTTCCTTCTGAGGTACAGTTTTGGAAGTTTTAGCCATTGATTTGAAAGGAAAGAGTGCAAGGGAAGAAATGGACAATACCAAAATTATGGTATGAATGGCCCCGTAGCAGCAAAGTAGAGAGGATAAATAGGAAAGTCTGGAGGAAGAGAATGCACAAAAATGGTAAAAGTTGTGTGGAAAGATTATTTATAGACTAAGGCCTGACGGTTCGGTATCCGCGGTGGCCGACCACCGTCTGACACACATTAAATGCCTCGGTAAAACTGAGCCGATAAGACAACCATCGCATACGTCGAGATCGGGTTCGATAGAAACATCGGCATAAATTTGATCGAGCCGCAGGGAAATCAGATCGTTCCTCGCCACATCCTTTTCGAGAAACGAGGGGACTATCTGTGTACAGTCAAAATTGATTCTCAGTCTCAAAGACCGGTCGAGACAATAACGTTTCAATCGAAGGGTATCCGCATGGCGAGCTCGGACGATTTTCGAAGTAGAGACGTCGAGCTTCGAGCCATAAGACCATTCAACCGCAAAACTCGATATCATTATCGAACCCGCATCCGGATCGGACTACGGTGTAACGATGACCGACGCGGGCCCCGAATATCGATGCTCCAAGGCAGAACCGAGCTCGAATTAAGACAGGGGATTCGATCTAGCACCAAGCTCGAGTTAGTACCGAACTCGCAAGACAAGAGCCGTTACAACCGCACCTATGGAGAGAATCTTGGCGAGAATCGAGGGAGAGACAAACCATCATGGGTTCTCCACTATATGTATTATTTTATGTTGTTACTAATAAAGTAGTGACCCTCTACTATAAAAGCAAAGATAGACTGCAATAGGGGAGGGCTCAAGAAATCATTGTGTTTGTTCTTCTAATATATTTTCAGTCTTCCCTTCCATCATTTTACATTTACATAGCAAAATACTTGTATTGTCATTTATATCAAAGAAATTTGCATACCCTTAGAACCATATTTAAATTTAACATTATCCGATTTTTCGGGTAAACACATGAAATAATTTTTCTATTTAGAAAAATGTTTAACTTTTAAACTTTTTAATTTACTCATTTACCCTTAATGAAAAGTTTTTATTGTCCCATAAATATTATAGCATATTTAAGATCATAAGATCCATAAGTCTTTTTTGTTTTCTTAAATTTTATGCCGAGCTAAATTATGTTACATAAATTAAAAAGGAAAGAATATATACTATTTGTGTAAAAAACTTAAACTATTTTAAAAGCTGCATGTAACCTTTTCATATTCTTTGATTAATTTATTGTTTCTCCTGTTAGTTCTTATCCGAACCGTGGAGTTGCTATTGAACCAAAGAGACGTCGCATTGTGGGGAATTTCCAGAAACTGGAACACAATTGGAACTAAAATAGTACGAGTTAATTAATACTATAAAATAGTGGAGTATAGAGTAGGTTTTGGAGTCTAATAATTAATTGAAGAAAATGCATGTTTGCGGTTGCAAGTTGCTGCCTCTGAGATTTGGAATCACTTTTTCGATACAAAAATGTTGTCGATTTTCTATTTTTCTAATAATATATAATACTAAGTGAAAAAACCTTTTTCTCTCTATCAAAGTAGTGGATATAGATTGACGACAAATGGATCATCAAAGTTAATAAAGAATTAGCAAATAAAACTGAACCACAACCTTAATAAGACAAGTACGGACAACGTTTTCTTACAAGTTTCAAATACATGTCCGTGTGCCAAAATAGTTCTGAGCTCTTGTTGTTTTATAGTACTGAATACTTCATTACCCAAATCACCCACTCACCACCTACCCATCCCCCCAAACCTATGTGTGCATTGTATGTTATAAAAAACATATTTCCTTTGATCCATAATAGGTCACCAATTTACATTTGGCACACACATTAAGAAAAAAAAAATTTAAAGAAAAAAAGATGTATTCATTAAATTAACCTTAATTAATTATTAACTTGACACATTGAAATATATAAATAAGGGCAAATTTTGGAAAAATAAAAATTAATTCCTTCTTAATTTTATAAATGGACAATTATTTTGAACCAAAATAAAAAGATAAAATGGTCACTTACTATGGATATGAGGGAGTATGTATGTATGTATGTATGTATATGCACATATCTATGTGTATGTATACTATTTTAGTCTTTTTAGTCTTATATGTGCATATTATTTGTACTTTTACTTTGTTCTTATATGAGCATGTTATTATCTCTTAATCTGTTCCCTATTCGTAAAATTGATGAAATCACTCTAGAATCCTCAATCGAGTGAGTACATTATCTAGGCCATGTTGTTAAAATGTCCCGCACCGACTAAGAAAATAGACTGGTATTTCCTTGTATGATTTAGACAATACTTATCTATGTGCTAGTTATCAGGTTAAGTGAAGCCACAATGTTCAATTTCTTAATATGGTGTTAGAGCTAGATCCATTTCTATTTTCAGTTTACCTTGATATTTGACTACATATTATATTATTGTGTCCTTATATGGTTAGGTAATCATCACCTCATGCGCTAACTTTTAAGGATGGATTAGCTCCGATATCTATTTTCTTAACACACGTGGCCTCTTCAGGTGATACTAAATTCACTTTGGACAAGTACGAGGGTACTACTGTTATTTCACGAAAATACACTTTTAATTCTTTGTATATATTACATGCTTGAAAGTCTTATCACATCCACACTAACTCAGATAGGATGCAATGGAACGAAGACAACGTATGACTTGTGAAGTAAGACAACAAAGCACCAACGTATTAGAAAAATAGGTTATCATGAAAGTGTAATGAAAATTAATGTACTTTAATGTTATAGTTGATGAATAGTTTAAAATCTTGTTGGGAGTGGGAGCGGGCTAGCTCGTAGTGGCTACTTCAAAATTTAGTCGTTATGAGTTCTGATTTCGATAAGTAAATTTTAAAATATATATATAACTCTATCAATACTTGTTTCTTGCACTTTTATATATATATATATATAGAATTGAAGAAATAGAATTGTTTCTTAAGTGGCCATTATATTCAAGTGCATGTATTCATCTTAAAATGCCAACATGGTGAAAAGTGACCATACAAGGAGTACCAGACTAATAATACGGAGTACAATATATGACCAAAATTATAAGAGAACAGTTCTCCCATTTCAGACAAGAACTAGTTGATTATGGGATATTCTCTAATAAGCTGACATTAACATCCATAATATAATCCATATGAAAAGAAATGCTCCTGAAATAGGAATAAACATATATAAGACAGATAAAGCCATTAATATTAATCATAAAGAATAGATGATAAAAATCTGGGGTGCTATTAAGTGGATTGATACTGTGTATTCAAACTCAAGAACATACCCTGCCTGAGACATATGGCTACAATAAGAATATTCTCCCACAATCATTTTATTTTGTTTTATGGGTCTAAGTTTTCCTACGTGTGTGACCCAATAAGTTTAAGGCCCATAATTAATATTTAATTAATGAGCAAATCTCATTCGTCCGATTAGTTATTTGATGGACGTACCAGATTATATTTAAATCTCTATAAATTGGTGCTCTGTCTACCCATTAGGGTTACCACTTTTTCTACGTATAATTTCATCACTGACGATTGTGGTAACGTAAGGTTAGGGTTAGGAGGTAGAAACTAATTTATCAATTAACGCTTTCGCTTAGTGATAATGGTTTACGATTCATGTATGTTTTCTGTAATAATTTTATGTAAGATTATCATGTTCAAAATCCTGATATGAATTAAGTTTATGTTTACATGTGATATCACGAGTCTGAATTGTTTGAACGGATAATCTTCATTAAAGAACAACTATTTATGAATGCGTTGTTGTTTAGAAATCATGTACTGCCTTCGGCAATTATGAATCATGGTTTAAATATATTATCATGATCTTTAGATTCTGTTTGTAAAATACAATATTGAACTCTATTCCTTTAATTGCTTTTAAGATTATCGAGCAATTAAAAAAAAGGAAAAAATTGATAGAAATTATGAAGAATTTCGTCTCTGCTTTTCGAGAACGGCAGCCTTTTGGGTTTGTGCTTACCGTAGAGACGTGGAAACTAAGTTCTAAATTATTTTATGTATAAAAAAAATAAAAATAAAATCCCAGAATATGTTCAAATCCTTTCAAGGTCGTTTGGTTTAACCTTTTACGGCCACTAAGGCAAACATTCTTTTGTTTTTAAACCCCTCCTAAATTAGGATGATCTATAATATTTCACACTTCTCATCCAGTGTGACTCGAACTCAGGACCTAACGGTCGTGGATGAAAATATTTTTACCAACTGAGCAAACCTCACTTGTCAGGCAAACACTTCTAGTTACATAAAACTATATATAATGTTTAAATTTGTAAAGGTGTTTGATTTATCTTAAGTTGAGCCCTGTGTGTTTAGAGTGAAGGTAGTAAAGTTTTATCTTAATATTTTGAACCATAATTTGATTACTTATTTAATGATTGCATTTACTTTTATGCATGTATTCTATGTTATGTAGTTTGTTAGTTACCAAAGTGGCCAAGCTGAAATGTTTTACGAAAAAATATACACATACATAATTATATTTTATGCATTTATTAATATTCATATAGTTTGTTAGTCACCAAAGTGATCAAACTAGACCGTTTAAAGTATTCACATGCATAAAATCTTATGATATCTATTTTATATGTGCACTTATACTTATATAGTTTGTTAGCCGCCAAAGTGGCCAAACTAGCATGTTTATGAAAAATATGCATACATAAAATTGTAGTTTATCCATGAAATTAATGAAATACCCATAATTTTAAAAAATGGATAAATTAATATTCACTATTGCTAGAACTCAGCGATTTACCCAAAGGCGGATCAATTATTCTATGAATAGTGAATATGATGAGGTAAATTAATATTTTTAGTCAAATATATATTGTCTGTCCAAAGATGTCATATATGTCTGGTTAAAAATATTTAATTACCTATTAAAGACTAAATGGCATTTAAATTATGATAGTGTGTCGTAGTATTTACGCAAAGGAAAACTGCGATATGCTTTAATTGTTTTACTGAATCCATATTGATTTGTGAGTATGTATTATCTATTTTGCAGTTATTCCTCTTTATTCGCATGCTTCGTCTGTTACTGTGTTCAACGGATTGAACTTCTCTGAATGGAATGAACAAGTCCAGTTCCACTTAGGTGTAATGGATCTTGACTTGGCTCTGCTGAATGATAAGCCCGCTGTCATTACTGATACGAGCAGTGCGGATGAGAAGTCTTCCCATAAAGCATGAGAACACTCTAACATGTTGAGCCTTATGTTTACGCGAATGAGTATTGCCAACAACATTAAGAGTATTATTCCACAAACATAAAGTGCCAGGGAATACCTGGAGTTTGTGGAAGAACATTTTCGTTCTGCAGATAAGTCTCTCGCTGGTACACTAATGGCTGAACTCACGACCATGAAGTTTGATGGGTCACGTAGTATGCAAAATCATATCATTGAGATGACTAATATTGCAGCAAGACTTCAGACCTTGTGGATGAAAGTTGATTCTTAACTCGTTGCCTCCTGAGTATGAACCTTTTCAAATTAACTATAATACTATTAAGGATAAGTAGAATGTTAGTGAATTGTCCAGTATGCTTACTCAGGAGGAGTCAAGATTTAAGAAACAATAGAGTCATTCAATTAACCTCATGGGTCAAGGAGCTGGTAAAGGACTTAAAGTGAAGGCCAACAAGTTCAAGAAGAAGAAAGCACCTGCTAAAGCTCCACATGATGCTGACAAGGAACATAAGGCAGATACGTGTCGTTTCTGTAACAAGGAAGGACACTATCATAAAATTTGCCTGAAACATAAAGCTTGGTTCGAAAAGAAAGGTACAATTAGTGCTTTTGTATGTTTCGAATCAAATTTAGTAGAAGTTCCTAATAATATTTGGTGGCTTGATTCTGATGCAACTACTCATGTATCTACTACGTTGTAGGAATTCCTTACGATCCAAACTACAAATCCAAATAACTACTTCTTGTTCATGGAAAATCGTATGAAGGCTCCAATTGAAGGCATAGGGACTTATTGTTTGATCATGGAGACTGGACGTCACCTTGATCTATTACAGACTCTTTATGTACCTTCAATTTCTAGGAATTTGATTTCTCTTTCAAGACTTGATGTTTCTGGATTTGATTTAAAGTTTGGAAATTGATGTTTTAATTTATATAAGAATGTTGTTTTTTAAGTTCTGGTATTCTTAGTGATGGTTTATATAAATTAAAACTCGATATTGATTTTTCTGAATCCCTTCTTACTGTTCAATATAATATTGGAATTAAACGTAGTTCACTAGATGAAAGTTCTACTTACTTGTGGCATAGACGTTTGGGTCATGTATCCAAAAAAAGGTTAGAAAAATTAGTAAAGAATGAGATTCTTCCGAATCTAAATTTTGTTGTTCTTAATATATGTTTGGATTGTATTGAGGGAAAACAAACCATGCATAGTAAGAAAGGTGCCACAAGAAGCACCTAGTTTCTTGAAATTATACACACTGATATTTGTGGACCCTTTGATGTTCCATCTTTTGGTGGAGAAAAATATTTTATCACTTTTATCGATGACCTTTCACGTTATGGATACATCTATTTGATGAAAGAAAAATCTCAAGCAACAGATGCTCTCAAAGTGTTTGTTAATGAGGTTGAAAGACAATTATATAAAAAGGTAAAAATTATTAGGTCAGATAGATGTGGTGAATATTATGAAAAATATAATGAATCAGGACAATGTCCAAGTCCATTTGCAAAGTTTCCTGAGGAATGTGGCATATGTGCATAGTATACTATGCCAAGAATACCTCAACAAAATGGTGTTGCAGAAAGGCGTAATCGAACACGTATGGATATGATTAGGAGCATGATGAGTAATTCCTCATTATCCAAATTATTGTGGATGTATTCTCTTAAAACCGTTGTATAATTATTAAACATGGTTACTAGTAAGGAAGTTTCAAAGACTCCTTTTGAACTATGGGCATGAAGAAAACCTAGTTTAAGGCACCTGCATGTTTGGGGTTGCCCAGCGGAAGCTAGCATTTATAATCTACAAGAAAAGAAATTAGATTCTCGAATAGTAAGTGGTTACTTTATTGGTTACCCAGAGAAATCTAAAGGTATGTGTTTTACTGTTCAAATCATAGTTCGAGAATTATTGAAACCGGTAATGCAAGACTCATTGAGAATGGAGAAGTTAGTAGGATAATTAAAAAATAAAGTGTGGAAATAAAATAGGTGAGGGTCAATGTTCCATTACTCACGAATGTGCCTACTTCCACACAAATGCCAAATATTATTCCAGTTGTTGAAGAACACTTTGACAACATCGAGCAACATTTGGATGAAACACTTCATGAAGAAACTAACTCATAAATATCTGACACAAATGAACCACAAGAAATGTCATTAAGAAAATCTCAAAGAATAAGAAAATCGGCTATTTCATATGATTACGTGGTTTATTTGCAAGAGTCAGATTTTGACATTGGTCTTAATAAGGATCTAGTTTCATTTTCATAAGCCATTGAAAGTAATGAGTCTACCAAATTGATTGATGCCATGAAGGAAGAGTTAAAATCCATGGAATACAATAAAGTCTGGGATCTCGTTTAATTGCTAGAAAGTTCTAAAAGAATCGGGTGTAGATGGGTCTTTAAGACCAAACGCGATTCAAATGGAAATATTGAACGATATAAAGCCAGACTTGTTGCCAAGAGTTATACTCAGAAAGAAGGTAATGATTATAAAGAGACCCTTTCACTAGTCTCAAAGAAAGACTCGTTAAGAATTATTATGGCTTTGGTAGCTCATTATGATTTAGAGTTACACCAAATGGATATAAAAACTGTCTTTCTTAATGGAGATCTCGAGGAGGAGGTTTATATGGACCAACCAGAGGGTTTCAAAACTAAAGAAAAAGGTCAAATAGTGTGTAAACTGAAGAAGTCAATATATGGACTTAAACAAGCCTCACGATAATGGTATATAAAGTTTAATGATACCATAACATCTTTTGGATTTGTGAAAAATACCGTTGATCGGTGTATATAACAAAAGATCAGTGGGAGCAAGTTTATATTTTTAGTCCTATATGTTGATGATATTTTACTTGTTGCTAATGATTTAGGCATATTGCGTGAGACTAAATATTTCCTCTTTAAGAATTTTGAAATGAAAGATATGGGTGAGGCATCCTATGTAATAGGAATAGAAATATTTCGTGATAGATCACAAGGATTATTGGGATTATCTAAGAAAGACTATATCGAAAAAGTTCTAGAGAGATTTAACATGAATAACTGTTCAGCACGAATTGTTCCAATTCAAAAAGGGGACAAATTTAGTCTCATGCAATGCCCTAAGAATGATGCAGAACAAAAGGAAATGAAATTAATTCCTTACTCTTCTATTGTTGGTAATCTAATGTATGCTCAGACTTGCACAAGACCGGATATTAGTTTTGCGGTCGGAATGATGGGAAGATATCAGAGTAACCCAGGAATTGATCACTGGAAAGTTGCAAATAAAGTCTTGAGGTACCTGAAAGGAACGAAGGATTACATGTTCATGTATAGGAGATCCAAGCATTTGAAAGTTGTTGGATACTCGGATTTAAATTTCGCTGGATGTATTGACACTAGGAAGTATACGTTTGGTTATTTGTTCCAATTAGCTGAATGAGCAATATCGTGGAAGAGTTCCAAACAGTATGTCATTGCTACATCCACGATGGAAGAAGAATTTGTGGCATGTTTTGAAGCCACAATGCATGCATTATGGATGCGAAACTTTATTTCAGGACTTGGGGTTGTCGACACCATTACCAAGCTGCTGAAAATTAATTGTGATAATTATGCAACAGTATTCTTCTCCAAGAACGATAAGTACTTCAAAGGTGCCAAGCATATAGAATTAAAGTACTTTACCATCAAGGAGGAAATTCAGAAACAAAGAGTATCACTTGAGCATATTAGAACTGATCTCATGGTTGCAGATCCATTAACGAAAGGTTTACAGCCAAAGATATTTAAAGAACATATACATAGAATGGGTCTTGGTTGTATTTATGACTGATGTATTTATGATGTTTTGACACTCTGAGCTCAGTTATATGTTTCTAATATACATTAATGATTTCTTGTTTCTCATAATGGTGTACACATTATTGTTTTGAGATATTACAGGATAAGTGTCAATGAGACATTATTGTGGACCATAATATTTTATAGCTTATGGACCTAGTACGATGAATTACTAATGTTGTAGTATGTGGAAGGAAGTATGTAGACAAATTATATATAACTGTCATAACTCACATATAGTAATTTATCGTATTATGATATTTATGATGGACATTTAGAAGAGATTTGTTTATGCGCAACTAATGTTCTTATATTATTAAATATTAATATTATGTGATTATTGGGCCAAGTGAGAGAATGTAAGTTTTTCCACGTGTGTGGCCCAATAGGTTTAAGGCCCATAATTAATATTTAATTAATAAAAAAATCTCATATGTCCGATTAATTACTTGATGAACGTACCAAATTATATTTAAATCTCTATAAATTGGTGCTCCCTCCACCCATTAGGGTTACCACTTTTCCTACATACAATTTCATCACTGACGGTTGTGGTAACGTAAGGCTAGGGCTATGAGGTAGAAACCAATTATCAATTAACGCTTTCGCTTCGTGATAATGGCTTACGATTTATGTATATTTTCTGTAACAATTTTATGTAAGATTATCACGTTCAAGATCGTAGTATGAATTAAGTTTATGTTTACAATGGGGTCACAACAAAATAGTTTTCTATTCATGAATCTCATCATCCCGATATGAGGCAAATCACTCCTGATTTTGCACTAAACTAATTCATGTGTACATGGGAATATCTAATCATATATAGTGGTTTTCATATGGAATAAAGTTGCCTTTAACTCTTCAAAAATTGTTTAAAATAAAACAAGAAAAGTAAAGGAAAAACAAAACACCAAGAGATATGGTCAATAGCCCCAAGTTCAATGGTGAAAGCATAACACATGATGTGTAGATTAGGCAAATGTCATTCCAACTCTAGAACGAACAAAAGGTAGAGAGGCAAGCCCATTCTTGATCTTCCATTTTTACAGTTTTTTGCTAGTAAACAATGAAGATTGACTTAGCCACAAAATCAATGCACTCATCTAGTCAATTTTGAGGGGTGGGGTGGAGTGAATGAGAAAACAAGCCAAAGGTAAATGACTCCTGATTTGCACTAAACTAATTCTTGTGTACATGGGAACATCTAATCATATTTAGTGGTTTTCATATGAAATAAAATTCCCTTTATCTCTTCAAAAATTGTTTAAACTAATAAAAGAAAAGAAGGAAAAGTAAAGGAAAACAAACCACCAAGAAGTATGGTCGAAAGCCCCAGTTTAATGGTAAAAGCGTAGCACATGATGTGTGGGTTAGATGCAATTCTTTCTTCTTTTTTCACCGCAAATAAAAACCTCTCATTTAAGTCGACAAATATAAGGACAAGCACATTCTTGATCTTCCATTTTCACAATAAAGAATGACTTAGCCACAAAATCAATGCACTCATCTAGACAATTTTGAGGGGTGGGGTGGAATGAATACGAAAACAAGCCAAAGGTAAAATACTAAAAAAGTGTCACAATATGTTAAACCAGTTGTTGTATTGTGGAAAACTCAGCTAATGGCCAATTGATAAAAGGTAAGACGCCAGCATTTAGGTAGCAAAGATGTTAAAGTAAACAATATGGACAATTACAATTCCTCATATATATGGGTCCCTTCTACCTCAATTCAAGTGGATTTCGACTCATCATTATTAAAATAATCATCAATTACATGCTTTTAAATAATTTCTAACTTTACAATTGACCTAGATTTCGTCATCCATCATAGTATGTGATTGGCCATTAGAATATTGTTCTCAAATTGGATAAACTCTTCTAAAACTGACTTCCAATTACTGTTTCTCATCCCCCTTCTTCTATATACATAAGCATAATAAAGTTGTCTTTCTTCTAAGCATTATATGTTGGATACAACAACTATACCTCAATTCCAATCAAGTCGGGTTCGGTTAAAGTATTGTGAGATTAATCATAAATTGACTAGTTTTTCCTTAGTTATCAACATACCGCAATTCTCTTTCTTTATCCACGTTTAACACTAATAATGTGAGCAAGACAGTGTTATCAAAGACGAAAAGTGCAAAAAAAAACTCTAACGTCTGCTTGGGTTTTAAGCGTAAAGCATAAATAAAACATGGGCTTTAATGAAGAAAGACACAAATGGAGAAAAATTACAAATATGTATGTGTAGTCCAAGACTAACATCTATAAGCATGAATACCATCGATACAAAGAAATTGAAGAAAATTCACGACAAAGTGAAATATAAATTATTTAGTGTCGCCTCTTCAGAATTACGCTCATTGGCAAGGAAAAATATGTCTTAAAGCTTTGATGACAACACTAAAGCGTCCGCTAAGTGAGGCGAAATGTTGAACATATTGTGAGCCTCACTTCAGAGCTTGGGCGAGCTTAAAGCGCGCCTTTAATAACACTGGAGCAAGGTCATACATGCATGCGCATACATATAGATAGCATCATGAAACCTATCATGCCACTCACCTAGCATGCATACATGATGCCTTTTCTTTGATGTGCTTCCTAAATTGATGTTCTGATTTCTGCTTATGTAAGCTCCTCTGCTACAGTTTTAACTCTGTTGCTGAATCTTGGCCCACTTCTTATACATTCTCCTCCTATAAAAACCCTTCATTACATAACCAATGCTCTCCTACACTCTCAGCTTTATCTTCAAACTAAAGCTTCATCAAAAGTATATTACTATCACTTCATTATTTCCTTTCATACACAGTTAACTATGATTCCATCAGAAGCTGCAGCAGTTCACTACTTTGCTTCTGAAAATACTTCACCTCTTCCTCTTGATTTTAACTTCATGCACAACAATTTACCATCACTTCATTTCAGCAGATACTTAACCAATCTACCAAATTATCCAACCACTTTACCTGTTCATGACTTCAGTAATATGCCACTATCTTGCATCAGCGGTAACTCCACCTCTGATGAAGCGGACGAGCAGCAACTTAGGATCATCGACGAGAGAAAGAAAAGGAGGATGATATCTAATAGGGAATCAGCAAGAAGATCAAGGATGAGGAAACAAAGACACCTTGATGAACTATGGTCACAAGTTCTTCGTCTTAGGACGGAGAATCATAATTTGATCGATAAGTTAAACCAAGTCTCGGATTGTTATGATAAAGTACTTCAAGAGAATGCACAGTTAAAAGAAGAGGCTTCTGACCTTCGTCAGATGCTTACAGTTCTTCAATTTAACAGTATTTTCCCTGATTTATGCGATCTCGAAGATGTTCCATGCACCACTGCTCATCTCAAAGCTGAATCATCAAACCTATCCATCACTCCTTGCACGAATCTGCTTCACTGAATAGAGAGACAGAGAATGTTTTCTCAGTTTCATTTTCTTCATGTTGTTTGTTTTTACATGAATGGCAATGAGTCTTTATTTCAAGAAATGAGCATCATTTCATATATATATATATATATATATATACACGGTCAGACCTCTCTATAACATCATCTCTATATTACAGCCATTTACTATAAAAGTTAAGTTTTTCTTAGAATCGATTTTTATATTATAACAGTATTTCACTATAGCATCCAAACAATATTGGAACGAACGAGTTTGTTATAAAGATGTTTGATTGTATCTGAATTTCCAATAACATCTTAGGACTATGTTACTCTTAGTTAAACCATTAATGTTTTCATGCATAACTTAATCCGCGGATAATTCTATAAGCCGTGTTATTAAGATAAGATTATTTGAAATATGAAATCACCTGTAGCTTGCCCATGATAAACAAAATCAAGAACCCCACTAAGATCAGCCATAAAACAATCACCTTGTTTGGTCAGAAAGAGATATCAAAATCCTTCACAACTCTTAACAGGAAGGTAGGTCAGCCTGGTGCACTAAGTTTTCGCTATGCATAGCCTGGTGCACTAAGTTTTCGCTATGCACGGGATCCGGGGAATGGCCCGACCACAAAGGTGTATTGCACGCAGTTTTCTGCAAAAGGCTATTTCCACGGGTCGAATCCGTAACCTCCTGGTCACCTGACATCAACTTTACCGGTTACACCAAGGCTTCCCAAATTGAGTGGAAGGGTAATAAGAGATAATTGAGTGGGAGAAGGGAGGGGAAAAAAATGAAAGCACCACTATAAACATTTTCTTTTTTCTTCATTTCCACATCACAGAAAACAAGGTTAAGGATAAAAGGGAACAGCATATGCAGCGAGTGGCCTCAGTAAGTTGAGCTCAGCAAAAGAGAGGCCCCATTATCAGTCCTGTTTTGCACACATTAGCACAAACAATGAGACAAACAGAAGTGGAGGCTGCTGCTGATAGTGCTTCATTATTAAGGAACTACTATAAGAAGCAAAAACAACTTGAAAAAGAAATCCACTATGAGAAACTACTGTTTTTAACTTATCTGAGGAAAGAGGTTATCAGGTCTCAAGCTGTTCTATCCAAATGTGCAGTTCATACCACTCTTTCAGGTGTTACTAGACGTTTTTCCTTTTATAAATCAACATCCCTTGAATTTGCAACTCAGATATTTCAGTCATATGTTTCATAAACTCTCTTATTCTCTCTTTCTTCTCCTTCCCCCTCGTGTCTATGTTTCATAATTGGACAACCCGGTACCCAAGTCATCTCGCGTTCACGTAGGGTTCCGAGGAAGGGGCCTACCCGTTCCGAGGAAGGAGCCTACCCTAATGCAAGCATTCATATCTATGTTTCATAATCTCCCAGAAATGTTATATTTTCTACTGACAAGGTCATCTCTCATAATTTTCTAGAGATCTAAAACTGCTTATCAGATTTATTGATCCATTCTAGCATCAATGTAACAGACTAACAGGTATATAAGAATTGGAGAAGCAGCCTAATGTTGCAATTCCCTCCTGCAATGCAGGGTTCAGTTAGCAAGAAGATGGACTTTAATTTCTCTAGGATTTCCACTAGAACAAGAGGTCAAGACACAAATAGATACCAATTACTTCAACTTTTGTTGGTCAAACCGACTAATTATACATCAGAACAAGGGATAGAATAGCAGGGAGCAAAGCAAGCTACAGCTAGTAGAATGTATGGCTCAGTGAGGGTCAATGGATGCAGGGGCGAGACAAAGTGGCTTAAGGACAAAACTGTAGCTCTGATATGACATACCCACAGTAATTTAGTTGAACCATTCATCTTTATAAAAAGAAACAATTTTCCATTACAGTAGCATTTTAGTCTATTTTACTAAGGTTTCAGATGCCAAAAATAGAGTGACGATAAATGTAACGTGAGAGATAAGACACATTCTGCTGCACCCTAATTGCAAGAACTATAGGATGATATCACATGATTAAAAAGGCATATCAGATATCTTTAACAAGCCAAAGTTACATATCGTTTCTTCTATTTGGAGCCTGTAACGTTGTCTCATTAAGTTTAAGCCTGCTATAACATGAACAGACTAGCAAATATTTTACCTAGAAAATACTACGTACGCTACAACTCATTGTTTACCCGAACGTAGTTCTAAGGATATGTGGCGTAGCTTAATACAAATCATACGGATAAATAGAAATATCAAGTATATATTGCAAAGAATGCAAAATAGACAAGGTCGCAAAAAAGATGAGATTTTGGACTTAAACAAGTAGAATCAAATTAAAAAGCTTGAAAGAAAAACTCTTCACTATAAGAGAAGATGCTTGAATTACAATGCTAGCCAAAAAACAATCTGCCTTACAGAAATGATAACCATGCCATTTATAGTGTAGGGATCTTGCTTTAAGTATAAAAAATACTTAGTAGGAGACCCATGATAAATCAGTTTTTTTACAATTCTTGCTAAGATTCTTTCCTCTAGCGGGATTGCAACGACTCCTGTCTGTGAGCTCGATCTTGACTCGAGCTCTCGATCTCGACTTGAGCTCGATTCTGACTCAATCTCTCGATCTTTGCTTGAGATCGATTCTGACTCGAGCTCTCGAATTAATTCGGGGTCAATGCTGGTCGGTCTCTGGATCATAAGCTTGATAGCTTTACTTTGCATCATAGTTCGATTCGGGTCCGAGCTTAATAACGATATCGAACTCGATATTGATCGGCCCCTTGGGTTCGAAGCTTGTTTGTACCATCTTTGAAACCCATCTCGAGATCTTACTTCGATCGATTATCTTTCGAACTCGATCAGACGTACGAAGGTCGAAATCTATTTCGACCGCATACAGATAGTCCCCTCGTTTCTCAAGAAGAATGTGGTGAGAAACGATATGATTTTTCAAAGGCCCGGTCAGATGATAAGCTGATGTTTTCATAGGGCTCGATCATGACACACGTGATAGCTGTCCCATCGATTTAGTTTTTCAAGCCATTTAATGCATGTCAGACGGTGGTCGGCCACCGCTGATACTGAACCGCCACCGCTTAAACCTATAAATAACCCTTCCTTATATCATTTACCACTTTTACATCTTCAATCTTTCAAATTTCTCAAGTCCCTTTTCGTATTCTTTGTCTTACCCACAAATCTGCGATTTCTCTTTGCAAAAGCCCTCCTTCAATTTTACCAAATTTTTGCCACCTTCTTCTATTCCTCACTTTTGAATTCGAAAATGGCGAAAACATCACAAACCATTCCTCAGAAAAAGAAGGCTATATCTTCACAGTGTGCCGCCGATGAGACACCGGCAGAACCACGGCCTGAGGAGTGCGTTCCCGGGGCGTGTTTTCTTACTTCTGATTTCAAGGTTGATAAAGGCTAGTCGGTCCCTAGTCGATGTGAGCCAGTATCGAGGTATATATGTTCGATAACCGAGAAGCACCTCAAACAGCTAAAGAAAGATTACAATTGGGATTAAAAAAAATAATTCCTACTTCTGACGAAGATATTACCACTTATGAGAAAAGGTTTTTGAATGTGTATACTTACCCTTTCACATTAGGTCCCCTCGATTCCGTTATTATTGATTTCTGCCATCAATACCAAATAACCCTAGGCCAGGTCCATCCTTCTTTATGGCGGATTGTTATCTTGATCCGATATTTTGCGAACAAAACCGAGGGGATGTCGTTCACCCTCGATCACCTTATCCGACTATACCGTCCTCGACTTTTTCGAGGAGGGTTAATAAAACTTCAGCGTCGGGCAACCAAGGCTTTGTTCTCGAGCATTGACGAGGGAAGGGATCGGGACTGGATGGGAAGGTCCGTTCGAGTGAGGACTTCGTACCTGATTCCGGCCGAAAAGATGCCCTTTACCAAGGAGTGGAATATGAAACGTAAGTGTGATCCTGTTGTTACTTCTATTTTGCTCTTTGTGATACAACAAGAACTAGGTGATACAGCGGCTCCCTGGATGCCCGGAGCAGTTTCCTATCTCAAGAACTAGGTACGAGCTCTTGTTTCGACCTCCACATACACCGAGCGCTCATGGCGTGATTTGTCAAAGGGTCGGTGGGAGGAAAAACATTACGGTAAGCCCCTTTCTCGTACTCTTTGGTAATTCGAACAAGATGCATTCCAAATATTTTAATAAACTTTTCCATATGCAGGTTTGGGCAAAGATGCGATTTTGAGGCCCTTGTCCATCGAGAAAGAAACCTTGGCCTCTGTCCCAAAGCCGGTGAAGGAAAATAAAAGGAAAAGAGCCTCCATTCCCGGAGATCCAAAATCGAAGAAGAGGACGGATCGCAAGCCGAACAAGAATGCCATTCCTTTGACCGTAGAATCAGTTCTGCGTCTAAGGGATGAAGATAAAGAAGAAGAAGAAGAAGAAGAAGAAGAAGAAAACGATGGGTCCGCACTGGCGGGCCGAACGAAGAGAACCGTCGATGCCCTATCGGCAGCTGGACCGATGATGCTTCACGAGGCTCCGCCTCGATCTAAAGGTATACCGGAGAAAGATTCGGGCGGAGTCCCTAAGTTGTCGGAGATCGAAGACTCATCCCATCGGGACCAACGAGTGGGGAATATATCTGAAGGGGCCTCTCTTGAATCCCTTCAAACCGAAGAGAATGCTCCAAGTGATTCATTTAGCGCAGCAGCAATCGAAGACTCGCCCACCTTCCCCGCTTTTTCCGCAGGGGTGATTCAGGAAGCCCAAGCTTTGGAGGCCCTCGATCAAGACAAGCCTCATGATGGAGAGGATCCTTTTCGTGACCTATTTGCCGGTATCGAGGACGTTGCCGGTACTAGTGATGAATCAGATCTTTTTCACCGGGTGCAGCAGGCTTTGAATCAGGTAAGCCTTAAATTATTTTATCGGTACTACCTTTATGTTTACTTTTCGTTTCTAACTTAGTTTCTTGTTTCTTTGCAGGCAATGACAGTTCATCGAGAAGCATGTTCTCGGTCCCAAAATGAGCTGCGTCGATACGAGGCCGACCTTCAACGGGTTACTGGGGAGAGTAACTCCCTAAAACTTCTCTTAGGGCAAATGGAAGAGAAAATAGAAGACCTCCGAGCTGAGTTGGCCAAGGCTTACAGAGATCAGACCGATCTATCTGAGCAGGTAATGATACTTTTAAAAGCCTATGGGCTTCATATCAGAACGATGGCTAACTTTTCGGTCTCACAATTGTAGCAAAAAATTGAGATGACCGGGAAGCTTCATGAGGAGGTCGATGTGATAAAAGCGGAGTCTTTGCAGTGGAAAAAAGGTATGGACCGTTTTGCTGCAGAGAAAGAAACTGCTCGAGCCCAGTTATCATCGGTCGAAACCCAACTTCAAAGAATGAAGGAAAAAGTCCTGGTTCAAGCAAGAAGAATAGAGGAGCTCGAGGCTCGGTTGGCCTCCGAACTTATCAAGGCCAAATCTGATGCCGAAAAGGCAAAAGCCGATGCGGACGCACTCGTGGCCGTCTATCGGGCCAATGCTAAAGTTCCCTAGATAGAGGCAAGAGAGGCAGCCGATACTTTCGACACTCGAGCACATTGGGTCGCTGAACTTGCTAAGTGTCGATCTCGGAGGGAGACCCTCGAGGAGATCCATGCTTGGGGTTTCGATCTCGCTGAAGAGATAAGAAGGGCCAAAGAACTCGAAGTTGATGCTGAAGCTTTAGCTTCTGATGGTGACGATGACGATGATGATGGTAGTAAGAGCGGGTTTGATAACGGGGAGGAGCCCGGTGGAGAAGAGACCGCTCCCGGTGATAACCCAGAATCTTAGCCCTTAGTTTCTATGTTGAAATTAATCATGTAAACAATCTTTTTATATATATACAAATATCTTTTTTCTTTTACTGACTTGCTTCCTCTTTCTTGCTTTGTAAAGATTTCATTCATGCCTTGAGAATGTTTTCATAAGGATTTAGGCAATTTCATCGAATTCAGACTTTGTAGCCCGTAGGCTTAGTAGTCGAGTGAATGTTTCGAACTCGAAGTAATATAGCCCGTAGGCGTAGTAGTCGAGTGAACGTTTTGAACTCAAAGTAATGTAGCCTGTAGGCATAGTGTTCGAGTGAATGTTTCGAACTCGAAGTAATATAGCCCGTAGGCGTAGTAGTCGAGTGAACGTTTTGAACTCAAAGTAATGTAGCCTGTAGGCATAGTGTTCGAGTGAATGTTTCGAACTCGAAGTAATATAGCCCGTAGGCGTAGTAGTCGAGTGAACGTTTTGAACTCAAAGTAATGTAGCCTGTAGGCATAGTGTTCGAGTGAATGTTTCGAACTCGAAGTAATATAGCCCGTAGGCGTAGTAGTCGAGTGAACGTTTTGAACTCAAAGTAATGTAGCCTGTAGGCATAGTGTTCGAGTGAATGTTTCGAACTCGAAGTAATATAGCCCGTAGGCGTAGTAGTCGAGTGAACGTTTTGAACTCAAAGTAATGTAGCCTGTAGGCATAGTGTTCGAGTGAATGTTTCGAACTCGAAGTAATATAGCCCGTAGGCGTAGTAGTCGAGTGAACGTTTTGAACTCAAAGTAATGTAGCCTGTAGGCATAGTGTTCGAGTGAATGTTTCGAACTCGAAGTAATATAGCCCGTAGGCGTAGTAGTCGAGTGAACGTTTTGAACTCAAAGTAATGTAGCCTGTAGGCATAGTGTTCGAGTGAATGTTTCGAACTCGAAGTAATATAGCCCGTAGGCGTAGTAGTCGAGTGAACGTTTTGAACTCAAAGTAATGTAGCCTGTAGGCATAGTGTTCGAGTGAATGTTTCGAACTCGAAGTAATATAGCCCGTAGGCGTAGTAGTCGAGTGAACGTTTTGAACTCAAAGTAATGTAGCCTGTAGGCATAGTGTTCGAGTGAATGTTTCGAACTCGAAGTAATATAGCCCGTAGGCGTAGTAGTCGAGTGAACGTTTTGAACTCAAAGTAATGTAGCCTGTAGGCATAGTGTTCGAGTGAATGTTTCGAACTCGAAGTAATATAGCCCGTAGGCGTAGTAGTCGAGTGAACGTTTTGAACTCAAAGTAATGTAGCCTGTAGGCATAGTGTTCGAGTGAATGTTTCGAACTCGAAGTAATATAGCCCGTAGGCGTAGTAGTCGAGTGAACGTTTTGAACTCAAAGTAATGTAGCCTGTAGGCATAGTGTTCGAGTGAATGTTTCGAACTCGAAGTAATATAGCCCGTAGGCATAATGGTCGAGTGAATATTTCGAACTCGAAGTAATATAGCCCGTAGGCGTAGTGGTCGAGTGAATATTTTGAACTCGAAGTAATGTAGCCCGTAGGCGTAGTGGTCGAGTGAATATTTTGAACTCGAAGTAATGTAGCCCGTAGGCGTAGTGGTCGAGTGAATGTTTCAAACTCGAAGTAACGTAGCCCGTAGGCTTAGTAGTCGAGTGAATGTTTTGAACTCTAAGTAATGTAGCCGGAGGCGTAGTAGTCGGTGTAGGCCCTTGGGCTTCGTTGATTTTCGGTTGGCAGTCCCCGATTTAAGGGGTAGCAGTCAGCCCTCGAGCCTGTTTGCATAATAAATCTTGAAAATAGGGGAAATTTTTCTTGGATGTAAGATGTGGGTAAAGAAAGTTTTCTTTGCAAGTCATTATACATGTGTTCATATTTTGATTCAGGGCTCGGGCCAACTACATGAGCATGGTTCGTTTTGACCATTTGGCTCTTACAATTTATCCTATTGGATCCATGTTGTTTATGAAGTGACTTTCTTGCATCGAGCTTGATATGTTTGAGGGGTAATTCCCCCCCCCCCCCC
>AWOL01S0062209.1:6198-18240 GCA_000715115.1 Nicotiana otophora
TGATGACTGGCATGTAATAATTATGATACTATTTTCCTTTATTTTTACTTATCGTTATTTTCACTTTCGTTATTTTTTAATTTTGGTATGTATATAACTTTACCATTCCATGTATATATTCATCTCCATTTTGTATATATTCGGTTCACTCCATTATTGTACATATTCATTTTACTTTTCGTAGTTTACTTTATAACTTCTTTTGTATTTTTCCTTAATAGCTTAGCTTCTTATTTTCTTTAGTAGCTTCTTTGTGAGTTTTTAGCTTCTTTTCACATTTGTTGCTTGATAAATAAGCCTTTAGTTTTCTTAATGTCATAGTTCTTTCCAAAGGTGGATATTGTGTGAACCGGGTGGCTCTTCCCAACGATGGATGGCGTGACAACCTTCTTAAGGGATTGAGTCTGTTTTTCTTTTTGCTCTGATATGTAATAGTAATGAATAAAAGTGTCTCAAGCAGACTTCACTTGGTACTAACACATTTACCTTCTACTTCATGGTTAGAAACATGTTGATCCTCGCTACTCTATATTGGTGTAGGTTTGGCCTCGATCCCAACCTCCCATTGTCAATAACTGAATGTAAGTTTTCAGTTGATGGTCTCACCTATATTTTGTAGAAAAGCAAGACTAGTCAAGACTTTATGTAACTAATCCAAAAGATTAACCCTATTGAGTGTTTCTATAGATAAACATTAATTTTAAATAAGGAACATGTTATATAATATAAACATACCATCATATGTTGTGATGCATCAAGATTTTCATCCAGTATGGCATTGTATTTTACGGTAAGCTTTGTAAATGACGCTTGAGCAGTGTTTCGATTTGTGTAGTTCCACCTGTTGATCAACATTCAAATTTCTTCCAGTAATTGTTGTATCGAAAGTTCCCTCGCTTCCCTAGTTGCTGAATTTAATGACTCTGCAATGTTGGAAGTCATTGTCATTGTCTTGTTGACTTTTGCATGCGCTCTACACTACCCGTGATACCCAATATCAAATAAGTAATCCTTCACTATTCCATCTATTTGTTCCATCTCTGACATATGGTGATTAAACTCTTGAATGGTATATGCTCTTGTCGTAGCAAAAAATATCTCTCTTAGCTCTTCTTGGTTCCTCTTATATCTGTTCTTTATGTTATTCTATAGATGTCATATACAAACATAATGATAAACTTGATGATACACTATTGAAGCTGCCTTCGCTATGCTCTCATTTCTGTCCGATACAATGCACATGTCATCTCTGTGACCGAACGCTTCTTTGAACCTTTCGAAGAACCACCCCCATGAGGCATCATTCTCCTTATCAACAATTCCATATGCAAGTGGTAAAATCTTGCATGTTTAAAATATATTAATTATATTTATTCAACAAAGTGCTTATTATAAATATATTCTATTTATTAAGTGTATAGTATATGCACACATCAATATGGAATATTTTACAATAACATACATGCGCTGGATGGGGTGGGGGGAGATTAAATACATATATATGTTTAATCGATATGCATAAATTTAAAATAAATATATAAGTATAAATGGTTATACACAAAATATTTATACATATACGTATACTCTGATATATAAAGAGATAAATGGATATACATGAATATATTAATGAAATGTAGTAGAGTTTTTCTAGAACAAACCTCCAGCATCTTGCGAGCAAGCTGTGAGTAACATTCCTCTGTACGTTGCTTTAAGGAAGTTTCCATCAACCACAATAATCAGTTTGCAAAATTTTCATCCCTTAATTGATGCATATAAGGCGACAAAAGCATACATGAAGTGTTCTTCATCCGATTTTCTCAAACTCACAACTGACCCGGGGTTGGAATGCATCAACATATATAAGTAGCTCGGCAACTTTGCATACGACTCACTTGGGTCTCCTCTCAAAAACTTAAGTGTCTTTTGCTTTGATCTATTTGCCTTCCAGTAGCTTAAGTCAATACCATAATATTTTTTTATGTCTTTCATTATGTCCTTTACAGTATCTACTGTTTTAGGATCAACATATTTATCAAAAATAATTCTTCCAATTACAGGAGCAGTAGTTGCACGTTGTGTAAACAATCTATCCCTTGCCGAACATGTATAATCCTTACTGAATTTTCTAATCCTAAATATTTTTGACTTGTTTAGAGATGAAAACTTGAAAAACCATGTGCAACGGTCATTGATACATACTAGGCAGTATCTAATAACATCTAAATTTATATAATAGTAAATAAATTAAGATAACTATCGTGCATCATTACTATGAAAAACTGACGATTGTCTACAATTATTAAGGTTAGATATACATTCATACCTTGATGGGCTTGATCGATCAACTTTAAACTGAATTTTTTTCGAATAGCATATTTTTTCAATACCATCATCAGTGTCTCCTTGTCCTTGTACAGTTGGCCTTCCGAAAATGTACTATTTAGAGGATCATCTATTATTGGAGTTTCATCAAAATATACAACTTCAGGATCATCTACGTTATCAAACCCAATCAACTGTAGTGCATCACTATTATGTATATCATATGTACTGGTAATTTGTAGTTATACAGATGAATTTTCGTCGTTTCGATTAAAAGCGTGCATATCTTTCTCTTTCACTGTTATATACAGTAGATATTTATTAAACGCATAATTTTTCTTCTTCAACTCGATATATACACGTAATCCCATATCATTGTGTATCATCATTGGTGGTGAATCATCATCGCATTTGTACTGGATTTCAAGCAAATTAATTGTGGTGTCAACTATCAATTGTTTTGAAATTGTAGAAACAAAATCACCAAATTTAGTTTCTGTACTAATCACCATGCCTTCAACTGAGTAATCCACAAATCGATTATTGCTATCCCAGTGTCTCCCGTGATGTATCAAAATCGGCAAAGTAGCCATCGAATCTGTATTCTATATAGAGAGATTGAAACCCTTCTTCAGCCGATTTCTTAGAACTTCAAAAATAAAGAAAATTATTCTCAAAGAAAGCACTAATTATTGCATTAGAATACAAAAATTTGATATTCAACTGTCGTGATTATTGAAAAAACTTCGCACCCTTTTTGATTTTTGAAGAAAATATAGTTTCTGCATTTGGTTTTATTTTGGTCAACTGGATAGTTACACTTCTGAAGGGATACATCGTGCAAGCGTGAATGGTGGGACAGAATCTTGAAATCCTCCCTATTTTTGAGGGGTTTATATAATCGTGTCTGTTGGGGTTTGGCTATTTTATGCCAATTTGTTATGGCTACTAGTGCCAACCTAAATTTATGGCCAATAAAATGCCAATTATAGTTAAGCATTATTATACTGTGTCAATTCCCCTTGCAAGAATGACCTTGGAAGTGGGTGATTTTTATTTTTTGACCTCGTTTGCCTCGTGAGTAGAAGTTCAAGTTTAACAAGTGTTGCCTCTCGCAACCTCGCTTGCCCCAAGAGAAACACTTTTGACAATTGACCTTAAAGGTTTATCCATAGGGCAAGCGAGGATCAAAATATCAAATATATCCATTTTCAAGGTCATTTGATGTAATTTTCTGAGAAATAATAAAAAAAGACGGAATAACTTAAATAGTCGGCCGCCCAACTGCTTAAGCTAAAAATAATAGACTAATGTATAATATATGTATAATCGTATATAATTAATGGATATCTATGTATACTGGCTAAGAAAAGTAAATATTAAATCAAACCGATTTTTTGTGTAAAGAAACAGGACCTCAAAAAAAAAAAAAGAGTTTCTTTTCCCTTTTTGTAGACTAAACAAGAATTAGCACATCAAATCACACCCTTAGAGTATATAACACATAAAGGGTGAAAATTCCAATTGTTATACTCCAATTTCGTACTTTAACAAAGAAGTAAATAAGAAGAAGACAAGAAGAGTAAGAACTCCATCCAAAAGATTTGGTGATGTTAATATGCTGATAAATATTGGTACCTTTGGGTCATAATTAATTCATATTTATTCTTTTGTTAGTACAACTCTAATAATTTCTTATCACTATTGATTCCAATACAGTACCGAAGTGGAATGCTGTCTTCTCATGGAACATAGCAATAGAAAGAATGATAAAAAGTTTGGATTTATTAACTATTAAAAGGAGTGGAATTCTTTGTTTAATACTTTAATTATATATTATTGCTAAATGCCAGACATGAAGAACTTTGTTATTAAATGGATTATACCAAGGATCGTGGAAGTTGGCAGCCTTAATTAGCAGATATCGTATTTGCAACTCTATTAATAGTATATTTTTATACTTGTCATGTCATCTAAATTGGTATGCTTTTCTAATTATGAAATATGTAAAGGATTTCCATTAAATTCTGCTTCATGAAATTCGTTATTCCTTCTCTTTTTCATTCAACAAGCTAAAAATTAAAATAAAAAAGGATTCGAAGTCCTTACTACACATGGTGTATATCATTGTTGTTAGGCTAAAACGACCAAAATATACTCTTAACATGGAATAATATTGTTAGTTTTGGGCAAACTTATAAGGTTTTTCCTCCGGGGTCTTCCGGAAACAGCCTTTCTATCCCTCCGGGGTAGGGGTAAGGTCTATGTACACTCTACCCTCCCCAAATCTCACTAGTGAATTCTACTGGGTTATTGTTGTTGTTGTATACGATTTTCCCAAAAGGTCTCACACCATTATACCCAACTCCATAGTAGTATCCAACTATGTGCCATCATATGATTCGAGTATTTATAGCTACCGAAGCCAGGAGGAGAGATTGTATATGCATTTTAAAAGCTGAGTAAAGGTAGTAAACCAGCCCATAAACGAGCAAATGCACTAAGTCAGGCCTTACGCCATTGCTCTGTCATCTTCATACTCGTCTCGCCAAATCATTGACTCTTATATCAGTTGTTTGGCTAAAACGATCAAAAAATACTATTAACATGGTGTGATATTGTCCATTTTACGTCAAGTACGCACGTTTTTCCAAAAAGTCTCACACCGTTAAAAGTATCCAACTTCTTATTATAAGTAGTTTATTCTTCTTTTATACTTTCTATATGTAACTTTGTTCACACGTACCCAATAACTATTTATGAATCAAACAAAAAATCACATATAGCAGCAGCATAAGGGATTAATGGAGCCTGCAGAATACATGTTAAAAGACCTTAAAACAAATTATTTTAGATAAGAAGGAGCAAGCTCTCATGCTCACAAAACTATTCCTTTCTCACTTTGTTTCATATAAGTAGTTACTAAAAAGCGATATTGATGAAAGTGATTATAAGCCGGTTTGACCAACCTATAAAGTTAATCAAATTTGGATAGAAAAAGCGTATATTTAGAGGCAGATTCAAGATTTTAATTTTATGGGTTCAAAATTTCGACTTCAACCATTGAACCCATCACCTTATTTGAATTATGGATTTTCAGTAATTTTTAATGGACATTATACTAAAAATATATAAGATAAAAGTTATGGGTTCAATTAAACCCATAACTAATATGTTGGATTCGCCCCCGCTTATATTAACTTGAGATTACTTTAGGAACTTATAAACTTCAATCCTAAATTAAGCTATAAATTGTCAAAGTTTTGCCAAATTTGTTTTTGGCAAATACATTTTTGTTCATAAATTTTATCCATATTTTGGCAAAATCTCAAAACCCAAATCCCAAAATGAGCTCTTGGCCCAAAATATTACTATTATATTTTTTAAAAATTGCCCCAAACTTTTATATTTTATAAAAGAGTCCACCATTTATTATTTTGTAACAATGTTGCTTCGTCTTCTTGGTCATCTGATAGTGTATTATGTAGTTCATCATAAAAATGATAATTGTGTACCAACTTTATTTATGTCCAGGATTATGTGTGATAATGATAATGAATGTTATTGATAAAAGTAGTGTTGGGTATTTGTGATAGTTTTTAGAACTTGTGGGTATAAGTGATGATATGTTTTGAAAACTTTTGTTCAAACACATTTTCATTTTCGAACCAAACTTGACTCAGATCAAATTTTTTAAAATAAATTTAGGTATCTCTGGCCAAACCCTAGCTAACTAAGTCGAGGGAGCATTTTTCAGTTCTCCACTTCAATATGTTAGTTAAGTTGTAACCGAAAGATTGAAACTAGAGAAGAGTAGAAAAGACTTGAGAATGACAAGATGCAGAAGCAAATGCTGGGATTGTGCAGAAGAAAGAATAATCAGTTGATGAAATGAAAACGTAGAAGAAAGAAAAAGAAGATACATATCAACTGAAGAAGGGACAGTAGCATGTGGGCAGTTTTGTATTATGCTAGCAAAGGAGAAGATGGTTGGATTTAACAGGTGATGATGATGATGGAAGAAACACAAAAAGAAAAATTAATTCAGAGAATAAAGCTGCTGACCATAATGAAATTGATAAAATAAACTGGCACAGCTAGTGGTAAACATAAATTTGACTACGCGAAAATAATTTGACCGTTGCTCCAAAAGTCCTTTCGTATCTTTGAATTGTATATATTTATTTTAAATTTTATACTTTGTACTGTCATCACAAAGATAAATATGAAAGCTATTATCTTTGCATTTAACTTAAAATTTTCCTAGAAAGGAAATACTACATTGCGAGAAAGATACGCTATGGTTATCGGCAAAGGCTTGCCATGCGACCAACTTTCTATATGCTTCCCTTTTTTTCAATATTATTGAATATAAAGTAGTATTTGGGCTCTATAAAGCATAATATAAACAAGCTAGAACTGTTCCTTTTTCCTCTGTGCATTTGATATCTGAACTATACGTCCAATTAATTCGAATTCGTGTTATATTTTCTCCTAAGGAACGTCTTCTCTGGACCTTTGAAATTAACTGACTCTTTTCCCTTTGTGTACTTGTCCATTCATGCATTTTCTGCTTCTTGAGTATGTGTTATAGTGCGCAACTCTATACCCCAATTCCTTGGTAAAAAGATCTAGTATTAGCTTTTGTTTGGAAAAATGGTATAAAACAATTTTGAAAAAAGTTTTTTTTTTCTAACTTTTGCAACTATGTTTAATTTGCTTGCAAAGTTTTTGGGGAAAAAAAAAGTAGGACGAATTGTTTTTGTTAAAAAAAGTTAAAAATTCTATTTCAAAGTCTAAAAAGATGTTTATTTTTTTTCCAAAAAAAAAATAAAAAAATTGAAAAACTAATAACAATTGCAAATGTTTTAACCATTTTTCCAATCAAACGCCTATACGTGTCCACAGTAAAAGGTCATTTCATGGGACAATCCCATTTTGTCCATTGAGCCATAGTAAGAGGTTACCTTCGTACCTTCTTTTTTTTCAAAATTCTTTTTAATTTGGTGTCTGAGGTCTAATTAAATCGATGTCGTATAAGAAATTCCTACTTTGAGAAGAAATTACTACTTTAAGGTAAAACGCTTCCTACTACAAGGTATTTTGTATCCAACACTCGAATGATATGAAACCTTTAATTAAAGATAGAAAAAATATTTATCAATCAACCATAATCTTCCGTTACTACTGATTAAGTTACCTGTATTTGTTACTACTACTACAACTTTTTCTAGGTTTTGTTACAGCTAGTGACTGACGGGAAAACATGTCTGAGGCATTTCTATTTCTTTTTCTTTTCTCCACTCTTCTTTCATGTCTGTCTTCTGTCACCAAACATTGTGATTGGGATAGAAGATAACAGGATGAATAGCAGAATGGGAAAATAATTGAAAGATCAATTAAACATCAAACCTATAATGATGCATTTCTACATATTCTTAATTCCCCGTTATCGGGCGGATGCACGCTTACCGAAACAGTATCACACGACACCTTTTTGTCGAAAAATTTTACTAAATATATGTATTAATACTGTACGAAAACGGATAAGTAGAAAAAAATAATATTACTTGACATGAATTGTGTCTTGGTGTGTTGGTTATGTCCTTGATTTTGCTGCACATTTGTTACTGCAAATATTTGAGAGAGCCTTTGTGATTAAAATTTTTGATAAAATAGAATTGAATAAAGTAAAATTGTGGTTAAAAATTGTGATAAAGTAGAGAGCCTTACAAAAATTCCTGCTTCTTTCACTTTTTTACTATTGTGTTTCTTTATTTATTTTGTTGTGATTGATTATGCATGCTTGTTTTGAACCGATGGTGTATCGAAGACAATCTTTCTACCTGAATAATGTAGGGATAAGGTTGCACGCGTAGACACTACTCTCCCCAAATTTCAATTATAAAATTATATTGGATATATTATTATTGTTACGGCGAGACACAGCCAAATTGCACAAGATTTTTCCTAGTATTTATTTTTTTGGAATGGTGGGGGAAGGGAGCAAGATATGCCTTGGACTTCCAACATTTGGAGAGACGTTGTGGCCAACAAAGATATGTGGGTTCAGATTTCTGATAGAATATTTTAATAATTTGATATATATGTTTAATTTAGAGCTCGAATAATTGTGCTTGACAGGAATGTGTACTTTATCAAAGTTCTTCTTTATCATGGGTGCGAAGCCAAAGGATCGATATTGCAGGTGACGTATTTTTTATATATTCGAAACTTCATGAATTATCGAGAAAGAAACTTCTTTATCATGAATTATCGTTTAAAAAGCTTTATATTCACATATGTCCAATTCACATATAGTTTTGAGGTCGTTCGATTTTATTTCCCTCCTTCATGTAATTACTTGTTGAATCTTATTGAATAAAGTAGAGTCAATGCCGAACACCCGCCGTCACAAACAGAGGCGGAGTTAGGATTTAAAATTTATGGGTTAGAACCTTTATTATTTTTATATTTTTGGGTTCTAAATTAATAATTTATACATATTAAATGAATTTTTAAGATAATTACAAGTTATGAACCAAAGTGATTGAGTTTGGCCGAATCCGTACTGTCACGACCCGGAAGTCAAAGTTAGACACAAAACTTACCTCGCTCCACAGGCCACTCAATGCTCAATTATAGCTTTTCCTCTAGAATCTACCTCCAAACCACTCGTATCTATTCACAAACGACTCAATAATATTAAATATTGCTAAAGAAATCAATTACAATGTATTAATTTAGATTCCCCAAACTTTCCCCCAAAAAGTCAAAAATCGACCCCGAACCCGCTTGGTCAAAATCCGAGATTCAGACTAAAATCTATTCACCCATTCACCTCCGAGCCCAATTATGCAATTAGTTTTGAAATCCAACCTCAATTTGAGGTCTAAATCCCAATTTTCCAAAAATCCCTAATTCTACCCAAACCCCCAAATTTTCACCATAAAAATCCTAGATTTTAGGTTGAAAATTCATGAAATGTGATGCGTAATTGAAAGAAAGTGGGTTAGGATCACTTACCAATATTTTGGTGAAGAAATGGTCTTGGAAAAATCGCCTCTAAGGTTTTAGGTTTTGAAAACTTGGAAAATGAATCAAAATCCCATCCAAAAATCATTTTGATCAGTTGCACGTGTCGCATTTGCGACCTGGGGTTCGCAAATGCGAAAAACCTATCGCAAATGTGAAGGTCTCCCCATTTCTTCTATCTTCGCAAATGCGAAGAAAACCTCGCAAATGCGACCATGTGATCGCCAATGCGATCACTGCCTCCCCCTTCCCAGTTCACAAATGCGAAAACTACAAGGCCAGCTATTCTTCGAAAATGCGGAACCTGTAGGAGTCGCAATTGTGATGCCTGATCTCTCAAATGCGAGATCAAGGCCTGCACCAGATATTACAATACCAGCTATATTCTAAGTCTAATTTTCACTCTGTAGCCTATCCGAAACTCACCCGAGCCCTCGGGGCTCCAACCAAATATACACATAAGTCTAAAATTATCATATGAACTTGCTCGCGTGATCAAATTGCCAAAATAACACCTAGAACTACGAATTAAACACCAAATCTAATGAAATTTTCAAGAAAACTTTGAAATTCCTATTTTCACACCCGGACGTCCGAATCATGTCAAAAATCAACTCTATTTTTCATCAAATTTCACAAACAAGTCATAAATATGGTATTGGACCTATACCGGGTTTCGGAACCAAAATACGGACCCGTTATTCAAATATTCAAACTTTGGTCAAACACTTCAATTTCATTAAGCTTTCAACTTTCAA
This sequence comes from Nicotiana otophora, assembly GCA_000715115.1. Classification (NCBI taxonomy): domain Eukaryota; kingdom Viridiplantae; phylum Streptophyta; class Magnoliopsida; order Solanales; family Solanaceae; genus Nicotiana; species Nicotiana otophora. Next base: position 16,314 of record AWOL01S0062209.1, read on the forward strand.
ATTCCGACACAGTCCGATATCTCAGGCTAGGGACTTCTGATTTCGATTCCGGGCATATGCCCAAGTCCCAAATCACGATATGGACCCACTAGGACTGTCAGAGTATGAATCCGGATTCATTTATCAAAAATGTTGACTGAAGTCAACACAAATGAGGTTTTAGGCAAAAGTTCTTATTTTTATCAGTTTTTAGCATAAAAGTTTTTCGGAAAAATGTCCTAACTGTGCACGCAAATCGAGAAAGACTAAAACATGACTTTTAAAGGTTTCGGATCACAGAATTATGTTTAAATCATAAGATGACCTATCGGGTCATCACATTCTCCACCTCTAAAATAAGCGTTCGTCCTCGAACGGACATAAAAAAGTACCTGGGCTAGTGAAAAGATATGGATATCTACTCCGGATGTCCGACTCGGACTCCCAAGTAGCTTCCTCAACGGGTTGACCTCTCCACTGCACTTGAACTGAAGGATAACTCTTAGACCTCAGCTGTCGGACCTGCCGAGCTAGAATAGCCACCGGCTCCTCCTCGTAAGTCAAATCCTGGTCCAACTGGACAGAGGTGAAATCTAACACATAGGACGGATCGCCGTGATACTTCCGGAGCATGGACACATGGAATACCGGATGAATAACTGCTAAGACAATGCGAGTCTGTAAGCTACCTCGCCCACTCTCTCCATAATCTCAAAGGGCCCGATATACCTAGACTTAACTTGCCCTTCTTTCCGAATCTCATTACACCCTTCATGGGTGATACCCGAAGCAACACTCTCTATCCGACCATGAATGCAACATCACCAATTCAACGGTCGACATAACTATTCTGCCAGGACTGAGCTGTGCGAAGTTGATCCTGAATAATCTTGACCTTATCCAAGGCATCCTGTACTAGATCTGTACCGAACAACCGAGCCTCCACCGGCTCGAACCACCCAATTGGCGACCGGCACCGCCTACCATATAATGCCTCATAGGGAGCCATCTAAATGCTCGACTGATATCTGTCGTTGTAGGCAAACTCTGCAAGGGGCAAGAACTGATCCACGATCCTCCGAAGTCTATACACATGCGCGGAGCATATCCTCCAAGATCTGAATAGTGTTCTCGGACTGCCCATCTGTCTGAGGATGAAACGTTGTGCTCAACTCAACCCGCGTGCCCAACTCACGCTATACTTCTCTCTAAAAGTGTGAGGTGAACTGCGTATCTCGATCAGAAATGATAGACACGGCACACCGTGGAGACGGACGATCTCGCAGATGTAAATCTCTGCCAACCGCTCCGAAGAATAGGTAATTGCCATAGGAATGAAATGCGCTGACTTAGTCATCTTGTCCATAATTACCCAAACTGCATCGAACTTCCTCTGAGTCAGTGGGAGTCCAACAACGAAATCCATAGTGATACNAAATACGGTATTGGACCTATACCGGGTTTCAGAACCAAAATACGGACCCGTTATTCAAAAATTCAAACTTTGGTCAAACACTTCAATTTCATTAAGCTTTCAACTTTCAAATTCCGATACAGTCCGATATCTCAGGCTAGGGACTTCGGATTTCGATTCCGGGCATACGCCCAAGTCCCAAATCACGATACGGACCTACTAGGACCGTCAGAGTATGAATCCGGATCCATTTATCAAAAATGTTGACTGAAGTCAACACAAATGAGGTTTTAGGCAAAAGTTCTTATTTTTATCAGTTTTTAGCATAAAAGTTTTTCGGAAAAATGACCGGACTGCGCACGCAAATCGAGAAAGACTAAAACATGACTTTTAAAGGTTTTGGATCACAGAATTATGTTTAAATCATAAGATGACCTATCGGATCATCACATTCTCCACCTCTAAAATAACCGTTCGTCCTCGAACGGACATAAAAAAGTACCTGGGCTGGTGAAAAGGTAGGGATATCTACTT